>LSSN01002560.1:0-11950 GCA_001970855.1 Smittium culicis | reverse complement strand
TGTGCGCTTGATTCCTCCAGAACTGTAAGTCTGTTGAGGATTTCCTGAAGCATTTCTTGGGAAATGTTGGCATTATTCATAATTATAAGTTTATTTAAATAGTATTTATTTTATAATGCTGGTTGAGTACCTAGCGAAAGAAAAGATGGTAAGGAATCCAAGAAAACTGGAAGATCAGACGGTTTATATACTTTTATTTTCATTTTGTTTTTCTTTAAGAAAAAATTTTCATACTTTTAGCCCTTACATTTTCAAAGAAATTTTAGTACTGAACTTGAAATTTCTAGATTATTCTTGAAATTCAATTTCAGAGAACGAAATTTCGAACATTTTGGAACATTTGAAAAATTTCTAAGGGTTAAAGTATTAGTATCTAGGAAAGATTTTCGAAATTAAATAAAGATTAGGTAACACACATAATTGTATCTGGCCAATGAAGCATAATAAATGTATATCTAATTAGTTGGGTAAGAAGTAAAAAATAATTTGAAACCAAGTATCTAAATACGTTATATAGACAGATAAACAAACCAAGGTTCCTAAATATAAGCATACGGACTAATATAAATCAAAGTTAAGCTGGATGTTTTAGGAATTCTTAAAGGAGCTCGGTTGATGATATGGAAAGATGAAATTATTATTTTAGAACTTTTTATTTTTTATTTATCATTCAACTTTAATCATATAAGACTACTTTATGAAGAAATTATCGATAATTATACAGATATCTTCGATTCTCGTGCTAAAACTATACAAATTAAACATGTACCTGAGGAAATAATATATATAATAAAACAAATAAGGAAAAAAGCCCTAAAGATACATATCCTAAAACTGAGATATACTTAAGGAGTGCTAAAGAAATTCCTTAAAATAAAATACGGCACCCAATTGAACAGCAGTGTGTTAATACCGTAGATAGTGAAACTGTCATTTTTAAATAATTAAATTATTAAATAAGCAAAAATTAACACTAATTTAAATACCATTATATATCCAACACAAAAAAATAAGATCCTCTTAGTAAAAAAAACAATGATTTGGACACGATATACTTTAAAGAACTTGATAATAAACTAAAAACTGCAAACAACTCAAAAATTTAAACTCGTATCTATACAAATCGCTTTAAGGTTCTTTTTATTTTCAATATTATATCTTCTAAGCGCTTATCAAAGATTTTCTATTACAAAAAAACGCCTATTTAAGGAAAAAATCACTTGGCTAAATATATAATATATCTTTTTAATCTATTAGTTGAATTAAAGACCTTAAATAAAACATTAAAAATATTTATTAACATATAAATCGAATACTGCAATAGTATATCAGCTTATATGAATGATATATAAAAGCAGTCTAATATTAAATAAAAGTAAAAAATACATATAATATAGATATTTGAATATTAAATTAGAAAAAATTGATATGGAATATTTATAAAATCCATTTATACCAATATTCAGTATAATTTACAACATAATTTAATATAACAAGTAAATTATTATTAGTTTATGTATCAAGCGATTTAGATGCATTATGATTTAAATTAATTTATTTGAATCAGATAAATTATGAAGCAAAAATACAAAATAAACCCCAAAATCAAAAATAAAGCGACTCATACTTTATATTAACTGAAGATCTAATAGTTACAGAACAATATCTTTAAATCATTTATAAATTTTAAATAAAATATTAATTGAAATTATTTAGTAAACATCAAAATATAAATATAAATATAAATACCAATTTCGAGTATTACGTTCATCATATTCAAATAATTTCTTTTCTAAGACTCACATTCTTAAAAATAGTGAGAACTATGTAAATACACTTCTGTACTTTATCAAATAAAATTGAAAATTAAAATCAAAGGCGGGACTATTCTCGAAGATACTTTTGAATTATAATTAATAGATATATTGAAGTGTTTGGGAATTTTTCGGGTTCCTAGACAACGTCATGTACACCGTTACTGATATTTTCTGATGACTCTGTGAAAATTTAAAAGTTACCTGAAGAATATAAAGTCACACTTGAACCAATACTGAATGGACGGACAATTGGGAAATTACGGAGAATGTCACTAAGTGCGTGATAATGACTATAAGCCGGGGGTTGACCACTGATATGACCTTGCAGTGCCAAAAAATCAAATCCACTGACTAGTAATCCCAATTTGGTATTATTATGAATAGCAAGTGGGATGTACCTGGGACGATCAAGAACAACAAGAACAAGGCCAGGAAGGCTGTATACGCTGCGTACAGCTTCCTGAGGCGGACTGATGTGCTCACAGCACTAAAAATCAAGTTCATCAATTCGGTACTGATGCCGATTGGATGTTACGGTGGGGAGACATTTGGCATGAGCGAAGCCAGATGCAAGCCCATACAGTCAGAAATCGACAAGGCGATCCGAATGGTTTCCAACGTCGGAAAATCAGAGGCCATGGAGCGCATCAGGGATGAACTGGGCATAAGCTCAGTGTTCATGCGCACCAGCACAGCCCGTGAGCGTGCATACCATAAGTGGCCAACATCAAAAACATGGATCGCCGACCTCATCAAGGCACCGATGAAGGCCCGGATGGCCACCTGGGTGACCGGGAGTGCCCGGTGGATCAAAAAATTTTGCTCTCAAAATTCAAACAGTCAGACTATTATCACGATAGTCGATCGGAAACGACGAAATAACCGGTCTGTCATCCACCGGTGGACAGTGGACAGGAAAAAAAGGCAAAAAAGGCAACTGGGTTGGCCTTCAAGCTATGTATCCGGACCTGAAGCTGGACCTTCAGGACATTTGGAAAATGCGTATGAGCACATTAGGGAGTGCCCTAGTGTCTGTCGAACATGTAAATCGTCGACCAAAAATTCAAAAGAATTTTGCATCTGCTGCAACTTTTGAGTGCCAGAGACAGTCGAACATATATTCTGAGCTGCAGCCGGTGGCGAAATACCGAACATAGTCGATCGACTGGCTCATTCCGACGCTGATCCGTTCGAAGGAAATAATTTTACTTTCTATTTTCAAAAATTTCCGGTTGGGGCTAGTTGACAATCTCCTTGGGGAGGGGGGGAGTCTAAACAATATTTAAGTCGGCTTCGAGCTGGCACAGCTGATCACAATTTTGAGCTTGAAATGGCCAAATTTTTGAATATTATCCGCATGCCCAGAGCACTTATACTGCTAAGTATAAGTGATTCACCAATCCTCTTGAACAGATGATTATTGGGTATGGAGCTGCTATTGCGGTAGAGAGGAGCCATTTGTAAGTTTATTTTAATTTTTTTCAAATTATTAAAATTTTTTTAATAGTTTTTTGTATACTATTAAATCATGTTTACTTCATATTTGATACTATATGATAAATTCAAGCTAAAATTAAATTATTATTCATAAACTAAGACATAAAGATATAAGGAATCAAATTTGAATCAAAAAGTTTATTCACGAAATTTCTACTGATATTTTAGCGTATTTGATATTATATTTAACCAGGTTTCTCTGAAATTACTGATGAGAATTCATAATTTTTTTTTTGCATAAAAATCCTGATAACACGTTTCGTTAAAATATGTAATCAGTCAAGAAAGATATAGGTTTTATCAATATTCAAACATGATTCATATATTTTATATTTCTGTTAGAACAGGTTTATCATCTGTATCATCCCAATCAGAATCAGAAGAAAATATGTCAATTTCTTATTCTGGCTCTATTTATCTGATAGTTCTGGTTTATTTTGACAAGCTAATAAAACTGGTAATATTAATACATGAAATTCATTTTATGCACTTTTTTAATAAGATTATATTATTAGAAAGCTAAGAATACTGCTTAAAGCTTATTAAATTTAAAGAATAAATGGTATTTTAATTGAATAAAGCTTCAAATTTATTAAAAACATCAAATTTCGAAGATCATAAATCAACTTGAAAAAATAACTAAACAAGTAACTTGGTACTAGTATTTGAAATGGTCGAACTAGCAAAAAAAGCCCTTTTAATTTTAACATTTTACCTAAATTTAAAATAGTTTTCTTTACATATCACAAAACTTTCTATTATTGCACCTTTTAGTTATAATTAATACATCAGACAAAAAATATAAAAAATTATAAAAATAAAAACAATATACTTTATTACACTTATTTTAGTTAATATATCAAAACTTTTAAGAAACTATTAATCTTTCATGATAAACGCCAATAAAAAACGTTACGAACCTCAATTATCGGAAAGAATAAGGTCGAATCTTCAACACGTAAATTAGTTAACCACTGTATTATAATTATTTAGTTATAAATTTTTATAATATTAAGAAATTTAATTATCACTAATTTCATTTTATTCATAATATTTTATTATTTTTTCTTTCATACTATTCAACTGCTTCATTTTAATACTATATATTATTCATATCTTCATTACTATAAAATCTGATATTTATTATAAGGAATTAAATAACGCTAAAAATTAAAATTTAAAAAAAATGATGGAATTAATTGTTAACTAAATTATTGTAGTAGTTCGAAAATAGCGTACGTCTACAAGTCTTACATAGAGAAAAACATATTTATACTAAAAAAAAGCCTTAATATAATAATTTTTCTATTAAAATCAATTTTCTCGTTGAGAATCTAGTTTATTATAAAAATTTTAATGACTTCAAATCTTTATAAAAAGAGAATCAAATGATTATTAGTTGAAATTCACAAAGAAAAGTAAATAGATAGATAGATAAATCAATTTTTTAAGTGACTAATAGAAAATCAAAATAATTGTTGATCGTGAATTAAAGGAGTGAATCACGTATGCTATTATGTTTGATAATATAAATAATTATAACGCAGATTGAAGTGATAGAAATTTTTTATAAAGAAAGATCCAACTAATGCGACCTATATATATAATGAAGTTTAGAACCGACCAAAGAATTCTCTTTGGAGTTTGATTCTATAATTCAGACTTTTCTTGTATTTTCTGAAAATCGCTTTTTAAAAATTAACCTAATTGAATATAATAATGAATTCAAACAAAATTTGACACAATATTAACACAATAATGACTAATTTAATGAATTAATTTTAATATAATAAGTATAACAAAGTTCAAGTCATAAAATTTAACATGAAACCAAAAAGGTATAATAACCTCATTAAAACAAATAAGAAACATCATTGAAAAATAGGAAAAGTTTAAGGAAAATGGAAAATAGGCTAAACTGAAGAATTTAGCATTTCATTGAAAAACTTTAATTTTTTTTGGTCAAACATAATATTAATAAAATCAATCTTAATAATCAAATTAACCTTTTCTACCATATTTTAAACTCTTTATTTTTATACTAAATACTAATTAAACTCTAAAGAAAAAAATACATCCAATATCAGCATGAGACCTATGAGCATACGCTCAAAAGAACCGAAGGATTTGACCGGAGTAGCTAAAACTTCTAAATATATTAAAATAATTAATATCATATTAACGAAAGAAAATCTAGTGTTATCTATAGTGAAAAAGTGATAAAAGAAGGAGTCTTAATTTTCGATAAGAAATTTTAATTTTTAAATTTTGAGAAAAATAGCCCTTCTATTATCCTGAATTTTTATTTTATTTTGTTGGATAAAAAGCACTTAATTTAAAACTCAATAAAAAAACTTAAGATTTGTTAATTTTAAATGATGATATTTTATAGCACCCTTTCATTATTAAATATAATAGTTAAACATCATTTATTTAATTATAATTTTACTCATTTTAACACAGGATAAAAAATTGATATTATTTATTAAATTTTATACCGTTTCTTTTAAAATAAAATCCTTAATCATAAATAAAGGTAGTAGTTGGATTAAACGACTACATTTTAATATATATTTCATCTCAAAATATTCTCAAAATAATATAAATAACTAGAGATCGGCTATGAGGATGATATGGGTTTCACCAATGAAATTAATTTTTTTAAAATCACATTATTTTAAACTTAGGCATAAAAAAAATTCAAAAGTAAAATTTTATGGATAATTAAAACTCAATGGTAATTAGAATATAGTTATTATTTATTATAAATAATAAATTTTTTTGCTATTGAAGTAATAATTTAAGGTTAAATAATTTTTTTAAATCCAAATATTAAGATAACATATGATCGACGTAAATAATCTGTAAGCGTATTATCTCAAAAATGGAAATTTGGTTTTCTTTATACATTAATTAAATTTCAAAGATAAATAATGTAGCTATAACTGTTATATGGTCATCAAACAAAATTTCAGCCGTATTATCAAGCAAATTCTTAATTGCTCATTATAAAAAGTTCCAAAAAGTAGATTCTTATTTGGATATTGTATATAAGCTTAAATAATTAATTAATAAAAGGGTTTACTATATACTATTTTACTATATGAACACAAATAAGACATTAGTGAACTAGAAAAATTAGATTAATTATAAAATTTCATCAATAGTTATTTAATATTATATTTTAATTTAAACCGACGTTTATAGGGTCTCTGAATAAAATCGTAAAACTTTTCAATCTTTTTTGCAAAATTTTTGTTTTTATAAATTTTTTTCGCGCCTCGATATGTAAAATTAAGGAATAATTTTACAAACCTTTTTATACTGAATAATTTCAATTTTATCATACACTTATTTAAAATTACAAAAATACTCAATTGAGAGTGGAAACAAAAAATTAAAGCAAGCAAAAATACTAATTTTAAAAAATGATTTACAGCATAGTAAGAATTTAGTAAATGAAATGTTAAAACTACAAGATCGGTTAGTGTTTACTAATAACTTTATAAAATAAATTTATCAGAATTACATTGTATCTAGTTTATAATTATTCATTTCTATTGTTATTTGCCTAAATTAAATATACAATCGGAATAATTTAATTATAAAAAATTCTAAATTTTGCCTAATGATTCATGTAATAGTTGACCAGACTTACTCAAACCTAAATTTAATCGAACCAAAAATTAATCATAAACAAGATTATTAAATTTTCGTTAACTCGAAATTAAAATATTTCCAATTATTTGGATACTAACTCGCATTTAGATTAACTTATCAATTATTAATATCACAAATAGATGAATTATTTTATAAATTAAGAGAATTAGTTTTTGTATAAACCTATTATAACAATTATATATCTTTAATATCTTGATAAATTTTTTCAAATTAATTTATCATATTGTATAATATTACAAAGTATTATATACTTTAGCTTTAATAAAACAATTCATGAATAATTTATACAGGTTGATGGCGCAAAAATACATTCGTATATACAGCAACACAAAATAAAAGTATTCATTGAATAAAACCAAAAAATAAAATTAACAGGCTGTTTACTGTTTAATTTTTTTTATTTTCTAAATTTATTTCGAGTTATTTTCATCCTTTTTTCTCGATAATATTTATTTATAATAAATAAAAATTATTTATATAATTTTCTAAAAAACTTTTTTTATTATTATAATAACGAGGATACTGTTTAATGATAAAAAATATAGAATAAATGTTTTTTTAATAGTTAAAATAATTTAAGTCTAAATGATCAGAAATAATTATATACAAGTGCAAATAAATTATTGCAGAACCTATTAATGTGAAATTCATATGAGAGATGGGATATTTTATCTATTATATTTAATTTTCTTATATCAATTAGACAAAGTTACTGGTTGTATCAGATAAATCATTTATGGTATTTTCCAAAATGAATTATAAACAAAAGTAGTGCCGCAAGGTAGGAAAAATTTAACAAGAAAAGTTCAACTTCTCGAAATAATCTCCCAAATACAACAGAGCTAGAAAAAAATAAGACTATTGTATTTATAAAAAAACTTTCAATTAAAAAAAAAATAAATCTTGTAGCTTTATTATTCTAGTTATATAGCTTTTTCTAAGGCGAAAAAAATTTTTTTTTCAGTCCTATTCCGTAAATGGCCTATAATAAAATTAAATTAACGATTAATTTATGATTTTAATTTTAATTTTTGTTTCTTAAAATTCTAAAATATAACATTTATTGATTGATTCACGGAATTGAATAATATCAATCTAACGCAGCTTGCTTTATTTCAAGAAAAAAAAAAGTCTTCCGTATTTGAAAGGGTAAAAAATTCATTTAATTATATTTTTATTATCAAGTTTATCAACCCTTTCACGGAAGATATACTGTTTTTATCCTAAAGAATATAACAAACAGAGTTCTATGAAAATAATTTAATTCCGAGGCATTAAAAAGTGTTGATTTATTGTTGAATATTCGAATGATAAATTTACTTATAAATCATAATCGAATCAATAAATTGATTTTTTCAAATAGTGTTGGACAGGAAAGCGATAACTTTTTAATTTCTTTTGAATGTTCTATTAAGTATTTTAACATCGAAAAATAAGAGCTTTGCAGAGTTGAAATTTCATAATGTCAAATAGCATTAAAAATGCCTAACTAATTTTGTAAACCAAACCACGAAAAAAATTCAGATGCAAAATTGTTCTGGAATTTTACAAATCACTTATACTAAATTGCATAATAGAGTGTAAAACTCTGTATAACGGAATTTCAATGATTAAACATTGGTTCAAAAAATATAAAAACCTATATAATTATGAGCGCGTCTGATTCACTTCATAAAATTTTTTATCAAATCAAAGCCAATAATAAGGATTTTATAATAAATTTTATTTCATTTCATATAGAATGAAAATAATATTATAGGATACTAATATAGTAGTTTCGAAAAAAATTTACTTGAGTGCAAAATAAATATTCAATTTTACAAATTGAATGCAAAAATTCTATAATCGATTTTTGCAATACTGAAAATTAAAACTTTAAAAATGAATAATCAAAACCTAAAATTTTGCAATGTGCTAAAATGCATTTTTGAATATATTTGAATATTCACAATATTATTGTGAATATTCAAATATAAATGAAATAGACGATAGAACTATATTATTTTTAATTATATCAAATAAATTAAATTTCAATATCAACTATTTTTGGAATAGCATAAAAATCTGTAAGTTTAAAAGTGTATTAACCCCAAGATTTGTAAATATGATTAGTCGTAAGTATTTTCAAAAAATTTCATTTAAATAATCTTATCCAACATTGCTTTTTTTTCTAATGATTGGATTTCTAATGAATATTCTTTTTCTTATAGTTAGTATTTTAAATACTATACGAAAGATTTTAAAATTTTAATAAATAGTGAAATTAACTTTAATTTTAGAAAACAAGAATATTATTGCAGTATATTCCACGTAATTTTTTAAAAGCTTAAACGTTACTGTATTTAGGTGTATTATTTTTCGATACGTAATCATGAGCACGATCTATACTTTTGAAAAAATAGTTAGAGATTTGTTGTATTTTATTTATTTATTGATTTCAATTTCTGTTTATCATTTTTTTTTTTTGAGAAATGGTTTTTTGGTCTGTCTACATTGATAAAGTATAATATCCAAATTGGTTTTAATGCTTGAAATGGTTAAGATTAAGATTAAGATTTAATTAATTAATATCCTAATTAGATTAAATAAATAAATAAATAAATTTTATTTATAGATATAATGCAAAATTATTATTATTCTTTTTACTGTTAATATTAAAGTTGTTTCATCTATCTAATCACAGCGCGTAATACTCGATTTTCACTTCAATCAAATTTCTGCTTTTAGCTTTTTTAGGTGACTAAATATAATATTGTTTTATTTATAGGTTTTAGTTGAAATTATATTCCTTTTCATTATTTTTTGTTTGAAAATTTTAAGTTTATTAAGATAAAGTGAAATTAAAATCAATCAAGGTTGCTTTTTTACCTTAAATATTCATAATTTGCGTGTGAATACGTTTTACTAACAATATTTGCTAGTAGAAGAATAGTTTATATAAAAATTCTACAATTATAATAGCGGCACTATAATAAAATAAACAATATCTCATTAATATAAACAATAATGTAGTGGTTATACAAAAACCGAGGCAGTTATTAATTGGTAACAGGTTGCATACTTATTTATTTAACAATAACGCACGTATTTGTTGTTTACAAGCACATCACCTGCGTGTTTTGCAAAAAAATGATGAGAGTTAAATATTTTCGATGATTTACGTATTAAGATATATCTAATATATCTGATTAATTTGGTTTTTTATATTAAAATATCCTTATCTGATAATTGGATTTATTAAATGAACAAAACTGCAGCTATGCGTTGATCTAAATAGGAATTAAACATATAGATTAAAATGCAAAGATATCCATTTAAATCGAGAAATAAATACCCTTAATTAGCTGATGATAGCTATAAACAAATTATAACAATCCAGTATGTAAAAATAGAAATAGAAGTTTAATTTATCCTTTTCTGCCTCCGAAACATTAAAAGCAAAATAAAAATAAATTGAACAGATATTTTGGAAATATATTTTTATTGGATGTATTGCATTCCGTATTCATTAATTATTTTCTTGATAATTAAATCTTTTGATTTGAATTATTTTCACTGTTTTGTTTTCTTAAATAAAGCTAACCAACCCTCAGAGGAAAAAATAAATAGTAATAGTCTTCATAACATATAAATAAAAAATTTCTATTAAAAAAGAAGCTGTTCAAAAATAAAGATTTCACGACATAATTCACAAGAAAGGGTTTTAAAAATAGTATAAATACACAAGAAAAATATTCTAATTTTATTTCCAGGCTTAAAAAATTGGAAATTATAAAAACAATATTACTCAAATATATTATAATTCACCAAGATAGAAAAAAATGAGAATAATCTATACTACCTTTGCTTCGTTGTTATTTTATAGCACCTGTTTATCTAAAGAATCCGGGAGCTCATATAAAGAGCCAGTCAATTCGTTATATTATTGCTTTCCGAAGAATCTCGAGCAAGATGGCATGAATAAGTATTTAAATGAATTTTACAAAGGCATGAAATACGAAAAAATAATAAAACTAGCTCCTGTCCGAAGTAAAAAAGATTGTTCATTTAATCAAATTTTAGTGGCAGGAAATGAAATAGTGAAAGAAGCCGAAAATTCATTTATGAAATTTTATGATGATCTATACGATTATCACTTATTTTTAGCGAGTATAGATTTTTATAATGTTGACGCATTCTGTAGTGATATCAAGGCGGACTATATGTGCGAAAATCCTCCAATGTTATCTGACTGCCACTCAATAAGAGATGATATACAAAAATGCAATAAAGCGTTTAATGGTGTTAATTTGAACTATCTTATTTCACACATTGTTACACGTGTTTTAGATATGGCAAAAGAAAATATCGATATTATTACTCAATTTCGTAATAATTATGATACGATTAATGGAAATGGTATAAATAAAAAATTTGCTGATCAGTTTAGTGACATTTATGATGCCATCAACTATACGATTGAAAATTTGAGCGTGATTAAATCGTATCTAGTCAATCTCAAAGTCGACAAAGCTGAGAAAATCTTAAAGCTTGGTAAATTTTGCAGAGGTGAACAGGGAGGGGTTATGATTAAAGATGATAAATCTATTGTATGCGAGTATTTGGCAGATCTTGTTACTGAACGCATAAAAAAACTTATTGATTATTCATCAAAAATATACTTCAAGATAAAAAATCGATCAAAATAATAAGTATTCATTCATTTTCTATATTATTATATTTTGTGAATATATACACTCTAATGAAAGAAATAAGATAATTGACAGGTTTTTATGCTTATGCAAGTTTTACTGTTGATGATTATTCATGACTCATAGATCAGTATTATTTGCTTTTTATATACGTTTTTATTAAAACTGTAATCAAATCGTTTATTTATTTTCTAGAATAAATTATTTGAAATAAAATTAAAAAAAATTAATTACGTGAACTGAGTACCTAAAATCATATTTAAA
>LSSN01002558.1:0-15454 GCA_001970855.1 Smittium culicis | reverse complement strand
ACTATATAATGTCAAAATACATCCCTAACCCCCTAATATTTATATTCCCTGTAATTTTAAGCCTTGCAGTAAGCTGACCTTCCGCGCATAAATTTTACCTATTTCTTGCATATTAAAATCATGCATTTTTTGCTATATTTCATGCATATTAAAATCATGCACTTTTTGCTATATTTCACATCCTACAAAAATCATCGTTATTTATTATTTTTAGTCGTGCCCTCATAAATTATTTGAATTTAATATTCACCATAACACCCCCACCCACCAACTCACAACCCTCAAAATTAGTCGCGCAGCGATTTATTGCAATCACATAGGAATTTATGCTAAAAAGTAACTCAACTTTTGAACCAAATTTATTCTCTAATCTTTACTATACAATTCAAGCAATCATAAAAACTAGTTTTCTTATTCCCCTCCAAACCCTTCTAATTTCCCTTCAACTTGTACACCATTTTTATAAACAAATAAAACTCTATTTAGTCATGAATTTCTTAATCTTAAAAATCCTTCAATTTATTAGCTTATTATCCCATAAACAAAATATAGTTCTGTAATATCACTACACTAGAGAAATAATCGTCTGATATCCATGTTATTCTTGTAAAACTGTGAATGAAAGAATACAGGTTTTCAGTGCGGGTATTTACTAGTTCTTCTCTCTCTCTCCCCTTTCACTTATTTTTATTGCCAATGCTTGCTCGAGTTTTTATCTCCTCATTTACTTTTATGCAAAAATAAATATTATGCCACATCATACTTAAAAAATTCTTATTCAAGTACCTTTAGCATAAAATTTACCACGATTTTAACCATCTTGACTTGGCCTTATCCTGATACCGATTTCTTGCCTCTTACAGCCTTAACTTTCATAACTTGTGCTATAATTCCTCATCTAAAACCTTTTGGCAGCTTTTACTTATTTGGTTTCGACCCATAGGATGGTTTATTTTTGTATAGAAATCTATAATAAATTAATCCAAGCTCAATTGATCCGTTCATCCAACACTTGAAAACCCCCATGAGAATTTATACCTTTGAACTGGCTTTTTTGCAAAAAACAAACATGGCGTCAATAATATTTTAAATACTTATTAATGGTTGTTGGCTGTAGATTTTTAACAATGCATTATCGAAATAATAATAGCACTCTACCAAAAAGATCTAGTCTTGATACCTTCACTGTTTATTTCTAACTTATATATCATAATCAATTATATCAATAAAACTATGGCGAATTCTCATATTTATCTCTAATAACTTTTTATCTACTTTTCATAAAAGATGCGTTTAATTGCATGCGATTTGGCAGAAAATAAGCTATATTGTGGCTATTGGATTCCTTAATTCTCGAAACTTAGTGCCTAATATAAAATATTCTAATACAGCCAATTAAAATGTCGTGTTTTTCGATCCACCTAAAAAAAAAAATTGATTGATTGACTGATTGATATTTTTTCAAACAGAATCATAGAAATGTTTAAGCAAAATACTTATCATCTTTTTTTTTTTTTTCTATAAATAAAAAATTTATTATACACGTACCATAAATAAAAAAAAAAATTTTAGTGTTATTTTGTAGTATTTTCATTTCACGCCATAATTAAACGAATTCGTCTTCAACAAACAAATAAAATAAAATAAAATAAATTACAATTCTATTAATGTCAGCAAATTTATCTGAGGCTAAAATATTCGAGAAGGTTCATCCACTCGAGTTCCACACACGATTTTTCTCGAATGGAATTAGGACCGATGGCCGAACACTGAATCAATTTAGAGCCGCTAAACTGACAACAGGTTTGTTCGGTTTTTATACTTTTTTAAATTTGTTGTTTTTTTTTTTTTTTTACTACTACATTTTAACGCGAGATAAATACTTTTAAGCGATTAATTTTTTCTTAAAAAAAAAAAAATGGTTGGTATTTTAAACACAGGCGGAATCGGGACTACGGATGGATCGTCGACTATCAGAATAGGAGATACGACTGTAGTTTGTGGAATTCGCGCTGAAGTGTGCGAGCCAAAACTTTCAACTCCAAACAAGGGATTTCTAGGTACACTTTTTGCTTCTTTTTTTTTTTTTTATAATGCGATAATATATGGAATATCGAATTTGTAAACTATTGCACACATGTTATACGATTCACCCTCCGCACCTTCCCAACCCTCATAATCCCAACTTACTTGAACTTTTATTTTTTTCAAATTAAAAAATAATGATTATTTAGTCCCAAATGTGAAGTTGAGTTCGATGTGTTCTTCAAAGTACTCGGCAGGCCAGCCGGGAAATTATTCGCAGGTTCTTAGCCAGCACATCAGCGATCTGTTCAACGAGCAGGTGTTTGGCCTTGACCAGCTGTGCATTGAGCCCGGGAAAGCTGTCTGGGTGCTGTACGCAGACATCGTGTGCTTGAATTTCGACGGGTGCGTTCTGGACGCCGCGATAATCGCGCTGACGCGCGCCCTCCTGGCCACGCAGCTGAAAGCCCCGTCATATAACCCCGACGTCGGTTCAATAACGGTCGATTCGCTCAGCGGCGCGACATCGAGCTTGGCCGTCAGCCAGAAGCTGTACCCATCGACCTTCTGTCTTGTCCAGGCCGGCGAGTACTTGCTTGCTGACCCGACCTCTGACGAAGAAGAGCTCGCTGACGGGTACGTCACTGTTGTTTATAACGACAAGAACCAAATAGTTAATATTTATAAGCTCGGATCGACTGTTTTGCCGCAACCTACTATGAACACCATTTTCGAATTATCTGAAGCTCGGAATTTAGAAACACAAAAGATTTACTCATGATTCAACTATTATAAATATTGATTGGGTTGAGAGTATGGGCGAGATGAGGTGGATAATATTAAAACTAGCGCATGGTTATAGAGACCAAATCTACTCGCACTAATCCCTCTAAATATTTGAATTTTACATTAATTTTCTAGTTTATAAATATTTTTTTAGACACTTTACTCAAAAAAAAAAAAATAATAATTATTTCTATTGTATCGAACCGTGCGTTTTAACTTGCTTTTTTTCATTATTGTTAATTTTACTAGAAAATAATATATGTAGTAATAAACGGTGTGAAATGAACACACCATGACGATGAAAAAAAATAAATAAATAAATAAAAGAGCAGGCGGAAAATTAAGTTGGAATATTTAGCCTGCTATCAACAGAAAAAAATAATAGCAAAGTTAATTAATGGATCTTTAATGGTAATATTTAGTCTTCATTCTCTCCCACCCCTCGTTCGTGCCTCAAAAAATCAAAAAAAATGGCGAGCACATTGCTAGTATGTTACAAAATAACCATTTAAAGTTTAGAGCGGGAGGTGTTAAGTTTGGCAAGATCTTTTCTTAAGATTTTTCCAGAAGCGCTTTTGGGAATTTCGGCGATGATTTCGATACCGCCACGGAGTTTTTTGTAGTGGGCGACGTTGGAGTCGAGCCAAGTTTCGATGGAGGCCAAAGTATTGGCCTGCGAGTTTGAGGAAGAGTTAGCGAGTGCAGAGTCGGAGAGGACGATGTATGCTTTGGGGAGCTCAGTTTGGAGGGCAGGGCTGTATGTGCCGATAACGGCGCAGTCTTTTACGTAGTCGTGGGTTATTAGGAGGGCTTCGAGTTCAGCGGGCGCGACTTGGTATCCGTTGTATTTGATGAGTTCTTTTTTCCTGTCGCTGATGAAGATGAATCCGTCAGTGTCGATATACCCGATATCGCCCGAGTGGATAAATCCCTGGTTGTCGATGGTTGAGTTTGTGGCAGCTTTGTTTTTGTAGTAGCCCAACATTACATTTGGTCCTCTGAAACATAGTTCGCCCTTTTGGCCAGCAGGGAGCAAATGTTGGTCAGCAGTGTTGAGTTCGTCGTCTGGGTCAACTATTTTCATTTCAATGTTAGATAGGAGCTTCCCTATAGAACCGGTTCTGTGGCCATTGGGGCCGCTATTGCTTAGACTTATGGTTGGACTCGTTTCTGTGAGACCATATCCTTGAACTATAGGAACGTCTAGCTTCTTTGAAATTATGGATTGGAATTCTGCGCCTAATGGTGCTGCAGAAGACATGATTTGGGTCAATGATGAAATATCGTAGTTGTTTAGGATATTTGAATTATTTAGAGAAACAAGAACGGGGGGCGCAAGGTGTATAAACGTTATTTTGTATTTCTGTATTAAACTGAGAAATTGATCAGCAGCGTACCGTTTGAGGGTAACTATTCCAATACCCTAAAATGATTTAATTTATATGCATAAGTATGAAGGAAAGGAAAGGAAAGGAAAGGAAAGGAAAGAGAGTGAGAGATAAATTTACATGAGAGAGACCATAAAGTAGCACAACGGTTAAACCATAAATGTGGTAAAAGGGAGTAACGGCCAAGTGACGGTGGGTGATATCTTTTGAGGAGAACCAATTTGCTTGTTTTGCGTACTGATGGTTTTGAGATAAGCTGGATATTATATTTTTGTGAGTTAGCATTACACCTTTTGGCAAACCTAGAATAAAATAGAAGGTGATTTTTTAAAGAAAAGATATATAAACTAGCCGGTTAATCATGGTTTTAAAGTACAAGTCGCAACTGATGCATTTAAGCGTATAAATAAATACTGGTTTAAAAGTATGAGGAAGTATTTATGTGTGTGTATAATTGAGGGTAAAAAGGTTGAGTGACGCGGGTGATTTTTCTAGAAAGAAAGAAAGGTAGGAGGAAAAGACGAAATTACCTGTTGTTCCAGAGGAGTAGCAGATAAAAGCAACCTTCGACTCGGCTTTTTCCTTCGAGTTGATGAGATATGGAGTGAATTTTCCAGAGCAAAAAAGGTTAGAAATGTGGCGAGGAGAAGATATTTGGGAGTCGATTAGGTATATGAGTGGTTTTTGAGGGAGTGAGTGTTGAGTGGAAGAGTTGGAAGTTGGGGATGAACTGTTGTGGTTGAGGGCAGCTTCGGCGACATGTAGATACTCTGAGCAGGTGATAATAACTTTAGCGCTTGTGTGGGATAATTGGTAAGCAAGTTCGTTGGGCTTATAGTTTGGGTTGATAGGGGTTACGATGGCACCAGCGCGCAGAGTAGCGAGTATTGCTATGGGGTAAAATGCGCAATTAGGGAGGAATATGGCCAAAACTTGATTATTTTTGAGGAATAACTTTGTTTTGAGACCAATACATAGTTTTTTTGATATGGAGTCGATATCAGAGATGGAGTAGTGGGTATTGCTAGGAGATGAGCCATCCAAAATAGCAAAATCATGGTTCCTATCGTTTGCGCTAGAGTTTGATAGTACGTATGAAGGGACATCAATGTCTGGTATTTGTACACTTTTAAATTGGGACTTGAACAACATTTTATAAAGATTATAGGTATTTACTTTGTTAGAAAAGGATCGATATATATATTATTCTAAAACTACACAGTATTAAAGATTGTCAATGAGAACTACAAGGAAGATTATGATTTTTAATATAACTGAGTTGTAGGATAGACTTGGTTAATAAAATCAGAGATGGAAGTATTTATACTAGACGAATAGGGGTTAAAGGGGGGGGGTGTGACCAGTTTGTAGAATACAAATAAGCGAAAGGGTCTGTTTCATTAAATATGATTTAGACGAAGAGAGTGAGTTTTAATGTAGCTTTATTGGGAGAGCGCGGGTATGTAGTTACATGATGAACAATCCAGGGGAGGTTTTTGAAGATAAAAATTCAAAGGAATACACAGCGAAAGAAATTTGGGCTTTAGAGTTAGATCACTCATAGCTGTACGCTAAATACATCTGATCTTTATTGGTAGTATATTAGTGGGATTGTTTATTATTTCAAAATAATGGTGTGGAACTAAACTTATATATAGGGCTTCGTTAGGCTCGTATTTTAAATTCAGCAGCTTTTTTAATTTTTTTTAGCGACGGAAACAGTTTTTGGAGGAACGGATCAACACTTCAGAAAAACTTTGCTTATACGCCAAACAGAAATAAACTTATGCTCACTGCCTTCTTTTTCAGCAGTTTCGAGCTGAATGCGAATTAAAGCGAAATGTGTATTATAGACAGTACATGGCCGCACTATCTAAATAGCCTACAGATCTATAGAGCAATCGAGTTGCTGCATTATTTTTCCAGCTATAAGTGCTATAAAGCGAGTTCTTGGCTGAAAAATATTGCTATAGATGGCTTTACGCGGCGGTTTGCCTTTGTTGAAGATTGCCAAAAGTAAATCTAACCAAGAAATAGCGACTGCATATTGGCCAAGAATTCAAACAACGTGCGTATAATTCAAGTCTGCAAGCCCAATTGGTCATTTATTCAGTAACAATATATGAAACGTTCAATTATTGGCAATAAAAATTGCATTCATGAATAATTGGCCATTGCCGTCTCAGCTAAGAAGTCTTGGGAAAACATGATTCGCATATACATATATTAATTGTCTGAGTTCCAAAACTATGGGCCAGTACTTTTCATGGTTCATCCAATAAGCGAATAAATCGTTCTATAATGTAAAATTATTGGCTTACTAGACATGTGGTAAAGATGCTAGTGTAAGCCACTCAGTTCGCTTGGTTTATTAAAGGCTTTTCTAAGCGTTTTTTAGGTAGGATTTAAGTTTGTGTTTTTGTTAACATTTTTATGCTCTTAGTTTACATCATTTAAAGTCGAAATAGACCCATTTTATATCCGAATAGTCTCACTTTAAATCCAAATAGTCTCACTTTAAAAGGTCAAGACAGCTTCTTTCTCCCTCTCCCCTCCTTAAAATATTGTCTCTTCTACACTGCAAAATAGCTTCAATTAAGGTGAATACAAAGCCATAGATAATAACAACCACTTTACTTTACTTTACCTTCCTTTCCTTTACTTGCTTTCTAAATACCAATACTTATCACTACTTCCTTTACCACCCCTATAATATCCTTCTACAGAAACTTATATACTCTTCTTTCCCCTCTAAAAATTCTAAACTCTATTATACTATATCTTTTTTTTTTTTTTTTACTTTTTCCTCTTAGGTTATCAACTTGGTCTCCTAATTGAACTTCACTAAACTACAAAATATCTGCAATAAAGACTCTCGTTTTTGAGCTCAAAATCTTCATCCCTTTTATCTAGCCATACTATTCACCATGAATCTTTTTAGATTAGCCGCTGATCTATTACATCTTAGTTCCATTCTTATTCTTTTAGCCAAGATCATTAAAACTAAATCTTGTGCAGGTAAAATCTCTTTGCTGTTTTCTCATTATTTTAGCCCTATTACCCACTTCATTATATATTCATAAACATTTTTTATATACCATAGCTGTTACTTTTTTTCATAACACTAATGTATTATTCGTTTATAGGAATATCCTTCAAATCCCAGCTCTTATACCTCATTGTCTTCTTAACTAGATATGTCAACCTATTCACCACTTACATATCTCTATACAACACTGTAATGAAAATCGTGTTCATCAGCGCTACTGCATACACCATCTTCCTAATGAAAACCTCCCTCAAAACCACTTACGATTCTGCCCTTGACACTTTCCGCATCGAATTTTTACTAGTTGGTGCTGCCATTTTTGCTCTCGTATTCCCCGACGCTTCAACAGTCCTCGGAGTATGTCTTTTAACTCATTAATACCCATTAACCTCCTTTTACTTATCCTTTTATAATTCCGTTTAGGTACTGTGGTCTTTCTCGATTTACTTGGAAGCTGTTGCCATCATGCCCCAACTGTTCCAAACTCAAAGAACAGGAGAAGCCGACACCATCACTGCCCATTACATCTTTGCCCTAGGAGGATACAGAGCTCTCTACCTGCTCAACTGGGTATACCGCTACAACATGGAAAACTACGTCGACTGGGTCGCCTGGCTCGCTGGAATCGTACAAACCCTCTTGTATGCCGATTTCTTCTACATCTACTTCACTCGCGTACTCAAAGGCAAAAAATTCAAACTCCCCGTCTAATTTTCTCATCTTTTCTTTATTTTACCTTCTTCTGTCTCCTCTAATCTGCATTCGCCCTTCCCCCTATGAATGCTCTAGATTACCTTTTTTTATTCTTTTCTTGTCCAATAAAATACATTTTCTCATTATAATCCAATAAACGCTTCTCCCTCCCACCTTAAACCAATAATACTTCTCATTTCATGCTTCTAGTATTTTCTATCCAATAAGGACTGTTATTTTTATTTGCATTAATTCATTTCTCGCTTTTGAGCATTATTTGTGAATTTAAAAAGCATATATTTTTATAGCCCATTTACCTATCCCATCTAATAATTTATAGCGCTGTCATATTGGCCATTTGCTTTGGAGGCTCTATCTTTCAATTAAAAGCCCGAAAACTTTCATCTATAATTTCTTTGGAATCTATTTGTCTTCTACTTTACCACCACTCTCTCCCCTAGTCTTTCATCCCCACCAAAAAATAACTTACCCTTACTACTACTTCTTTTCAAACTCCTATATAAATCTATTCTTACCTCTTCCTAATCCGCTCAATATTATATACTTGTACTATACCTTTGACCACTCTTTTGCTGACCTACGCCTCTATTTATAAATCCTTATTTACTTATATAAAGCTACTTATAAATGAAGCTTGACGATCATGAAGGTATTTTCGCTTCTCTCTCATAACCCCTTCTATTTACGTCTTGCTCATACTTTTCTCTATATTTAAAATATATTAAATCTTGACTCTTCATTTACCACTATATTTGTTCTTTATTTTTTTTTTCTATCCAATACTTCATTTTTAATCTCTTTTCGCTTTGCTTTTTTTTTTTTTACTTATTTTTCAAATAAAAAATAAATAGTTCTTGCTCACTACGGAATCGAATCTTACTCTTTAAACTCATGGGGAAATTCTCAATTTGACAACGCCGATAGCGATGTTCTGCAAGATATTGACTTTAAAGAAAAGTTCGACTATGGAAAACAAGCTGATCAAAATGCTGACAACGACCTCGAAAACAGCTCCAACGACATCAACGCTCTAAAAAATCGAAACGATAACATACCTGGCTCTGGAAACCAAAAACTTGGCTCCCCCGATATTGCTGCCTCCGATAATGTCCAAACTAAACTGTTTTATGTTCCTGTTTATAAAGACGTTGATCCATTAGGCCTCAAAAAATCTATTGTTAGGTATTTCTCATACCTATACTTTTTCTTTTCCTTCATTTTTTTTCCCCTCTATTTACTATTCCACTTTCTCTCTCCCGTCTTCCCCCCTCATACATTTTCCTACACACAATTTTTTATTATAAAACACTCCTAACTAATAAATCTTTTTTGCTGCTTTTTTTTTTATTTTTAAATAGCACTCTTTCTGAAAACAAAGATACTCTAGATTCTTCCGATTTGTCACAACGTAATTCCTCGTTACTTTTAATATTTCTACCGCCATTTCTCTTTAATATATTTTCTTCAGCACTTTATCACTTATAATTAATTTTCTTCCAACTATCCATATTTATGCAGGCGGCAAGTACTTTGTAACTCACAAGCAATTTTCTCCTACTGATTTTTTAACCACAATCCACAAAGATGCTAGCTACACTGAGCTCATTCATGGCGCCAAAGCTCTCCGCCTAGCCATGTCTCACCGCTCAGAAGCCCTCAAAGTCTTGGTTAAAAATAACTTTGGCCGCTTCGTTGAAGCCAAAAATAAAATTGATCTGCTCTACGAAGAAATGAAAAATCACAGTTTTGGCGAAGACGATGAATTCGGAACTATCAAGTTCCAAAATGCTATTAAAAAATGTACTGATAATGCTGAGAAAATTTACAACCCCATTATCTCTAGAAGAAATAAAGCCGATAAAATTAGAAGTACTTTAAGCGTAGTAGGAAGATACAAATTCTTTTTCAATCTTCCCCACAATCTCATCGAACTAACCAGAATGGTAATCCTACCTCTCTCCTACTCTACCTTACTATTTTTATATCATTCCTTAATTCGTTTCAATATTTATATTAATAATAATAATATTACAATAGGGCAAGTTTGATGCCGCTGTTCGCGAGTATAAAAAAGGAAAGGGTTTATTAAGACAGCTGAAGTTTAACAGCGGTGAAGTTGGTACCGACTTACGCCAAGCCACTGCCTTGGATTTTATTGTTGATAAAGTTTGGGATGAAGTTCAAAATAGTCTCATTGAACTTCGTTCCTCTCTCTACTTGCATCTCAGCCAATCTTATCGCCCCCTAGATACCCAAGAAGTTGTTATTCGGTAATTAACCATCATCATCATTTTTATTCCTCTTTTCCTTTCCTTTCTACATCTTTTTTTTTTATTCCTTCTATGTTCTTACTTAAAATTTGTTATCCAAAACAATTATCATTTGTTTTAAATCCACTTTTTAGTCACTTGTACGATCTAGAAGTTGAACCTGAAGAGGATCCTGTAGGTTTTTACCTGAAAAAACAGTACAGCTGGATTTCTGAACAAATGGAAGAAGTCTACCAAACTCTGCTTAAAAAACAAAAAAATCTTTCTCTTAGTATAAAGCCTATTTTAGACTCGTCTTCAAATGAAGATTCTATTGAAACAAAAATTAACAGAAGAGCTGAAGAACTCAAACGCGCTTTACACTCTCAAGGAATTAGCGATTATAACTCCGACTCCACTGTTCGCGACGAAGCCTTCGCTCAATGGCGACTCATCTTCAATGCTATTAAAGGCATTTCTACAACAATTGTCAGATGCGTCCCCGATTTTTGGAGATTGGCTGAATCCTATATTGATAATAAATACTCCTCGGTAAACTACATTTTCCTTTTTTTTTTAAAAAAAAAAATGCTGCATTTAAAATACCTCTCTTTTTATCTAGCCAAAACTATCCTTATAGTCTAACTTTATATATAATATCCACAAATTTATTCATTTTTTTTTTAATTGGTTTATCACTTTACCATAGGACTCTGAAGCTGCCCGGGATACTTCTAAGAAAGATCTAGCTTTAACCCTTGTCGAAAATCTGATTTTAAAATATTGCAGCTACTTGTTCAAAATACTATTTAACCATGCTAGTGATACTGATGCTGACAGCTCCCAAGATAACCTCAAGCCGTCAGCAAAACAAAACTCTCATGATAACATCTCGTCTATCCCTCTAAGAAATATTTTACTTCCTGATTTTGAAAACACCGCTCCTGAATCTGGGCTAAATCAAATTGACTCTTCATCAAATCTAACAGCTAACAAACTTGCTAACCTCGCTCCCAATATCCAAATGAAACTTCCGCAAACCCACACTCTACTAACAGGCTATTTCATGACTGGAATTGTCGAAACTATCGTTGGATCAGCTAATGATATTTCTGCTTTGAAAATATCGCAGCAATCATGCCATATTCTCAGGATATTGGTCTCTCAGCTCAAATCTGGCCTTCTCTACGTTCTTTGCGAATACTGGGATACAGGTCTAAAACTTATTTTATATACTTTTTTTCATTTTCGCCCGCTAATTTTAATTTTCGTTTTTTTTTTTTGATCTAATATTTTTTTTTTTCAATTTCACTAGATTCTAAAACATTCCATTTACAGGAAACATGGAAGCTTCGATACGGCACTGAACATTGGCCCCAATTCTACATTCCTCGTAGACGTCAACAAACATCTTCAAATAACAAAAGCTCAAACTCTGATCTATCTTCAGCGACGTCTGTTGATCAAGCCACTGAAAATGCTGCTAAAACTTTAGCAAACACCGACATCGTCCCGCTTTATCTACGCGCCCAGCAATCAATATTAGGTACAATCGAAGCTATTTGCTCTGCCTCTAGCGTTGCCCCAAATTTTTCCACAAC
Source organism: Smittium culicis (assembly GCA_001970855.1). Lineage (NCBI taxonomy): Eukaryota > Fungi > Kickxellomycota > Harpellomycetes > Harpellales > Legeriomycetaceae > Smittium > Smittium culicis. The sequence continues at coordinate 3,642 of LSSN01002558.1, read as the reverse complement.
ATACGTGCCTTCGCCAGAATTTTTAAACGCTGATAAGGCATCTTCAAGGCTTTGTGCTCTCGCATATAACAAAACAAGCAAGGTTTTCTTTGACAGTATTAACTCTTTTCTAGACTCTCTCCATTTTCTTGCTATGCATGGAACTGTTGATAAACGCATAAACACTAACTCAAACTTTTTATCCGGCGGCTCAAGTAGTGGACTGTTTATCTCAAACGAAGGGTTTAAATCACAACGCTCTGTAATTGAAGTTGGATCACACCTTAAAGTAACCTTTTTTTGAATTCATAAACGTTAATTTTACCTACTTTTTAAAACAACTAACATAAATAACATCTTTACTTTTAAAAAAAAAAAATAGGAAAATTTTTGTGTTTTAGCTACTCTGTGCAATATGCAAGCTTTTAGAATGCTAGTAATCCCTGACCTTATTCACTCGAAAACAGTTAAATCAATTCTTTCGATCAACCTAGCTAATTATGTACCAAATCTAGAAAAGCTATTTAGAAAGCTAGACGAATTAGTTTTTGGTCAATATGCCTGGCAAAAATCTGAATATTTAGGTGTGATTATAAAGCGAGGTATTCTTATGGGAGGGTTTAACTGGGCTAATACCCAAGATGATGTCAAAGGTATGTTTAATATTTTTTTTTTTTTTTTTTTACTTTTGATCATCAACTACTAAATACTCGTTAGCATTTTTATACAGTCACTAACAATTTTTTTTTTTTTCACCTAGATATTTCGCCTTATGTTAATAAAGCTTTATTGTACTTGGTTTTCGTTCATGCTGAAATTCTAGACCTAGTTTCTGACACTGAGTCAAGTTCAATGCAGTTCAGCAAACAAGGGAGCATTAATGATTATAGTAAAAGCAAAAGAAACTTGTCACAGCAACCATTGATTAAAAGGGTTTTCCAAACTCTCTACGCAGATATGCTTATGAGCTTAACCAGATCTTTTAGAACTGTTGATTCATTTAGCAACAAAGGTTTAATTCAAGCTACTCTTGAACTTTTGTTTATATCACAGACCTTATCGAATTATAGCTCTCCAGCGACAGACGAGTGCTATAGGCTCCTGTTTGGATACTTGTCACAATCGTACACCAAATCATTAAACAAAACTGGCTCGAAATCGAACCAATCAATTTTAAGTAACAGCGGCTCTCAAATATCCATCGACTCTAGTCTACAAAGCAAAAACTCTAGTGAACACGACAAATACCAAAAATCATCCAACAACATGTTGGGTCTTGCAGCAGATTACCAAGATGAACCCGTTGGTCCGCCCGACGCTTTCTCTATTGCTAATCCCATTAAACTACTTCCTCGCGACTGGGAGCTAATATCTGGATTACTAAGAAAATGTACCCGCCACACAAGCATCCAATTCAGATGCTTTAGGTTTTAACAAATCAAACTAGTTGCCAAAAAAAAAAAATTTTTTTTTTCATTACCTTTTTTTCTATATATTTTCTCAAGCTGACTGGTCTTTCATTTCAGCTATCTATATCGCTCGTGAGCTTATCATTACATGGGAAACAGTATTATTATATCATTATTTTTTATTATAAATAAATTGATAGTTAAAAGTCTTTTTTTTTTGTTTTTTTCTAATTTAAACGATTTTTAATTAAATAATGTTTTTCAAAAGCCAAAAAATTGAGATTACAGTTACTCCACCCCCCCCCCCCTCCTCATTTAAAAGTTTTTTTTGTGATAATTGAAATATCGCTGAATTGGCTTTATACTTTTAATAAAAAATAAACTGTGTTTAGTGACAATCTTATTTGCTATTTTGTCATAAAATTTGGAACATTATATTTGCAAAAAATATTAAAAAAACGTCTCTTTTTAACTTTACTCTATGGAAACTTCGATCACAGTATCGTTTTATCTTGCTTGTAATAGTTAACATAATTATCAAATAAAAATATATATGATTCTGCGCATAAAAATTAAACTCGAGTCGAATAAATGCGTATTTATAGTCCAAAATCTTATCATTTTGTGAAATCTGGCATCTTAAACGTTAAAACACCATTTTCTGAATAACAATAAAATATTTTAAATAACTTCAGTTTAAATATTGTTCCGTTGATTTTTTTTTCTGTTATAAATAAAACATATTCCGATACTTTAAATCTGGGTTATTATTTTTGTTTTTACAGGTAGCTCTCGTATAAAGTCGTAAATTTTTTCTAAGTATTTTTCTTAGAACAATATAAAATTTCCAACAAAAAAATTAGATTTGCAATAGAAATAGTAGATTTTCCGCAGAATAAGGTTTTTTGCCAAAATTTTGAAAATCGCTCAATGAAAAGCTTTTAAAATTGTGTACTTTTCTCACAAATTTGGAATAATAAATTCAATTGGTTAGTAGTAGATCAATATTTTTTTTAGTTTTAACTATTAATTTAATTGGATTATACTGTTTTTAGCTGGTGTTTTCAATTTGATTGTTCAAAAAATAATAGAATGGTGTATAATACAATCATTTATTAAAACTATAACTTTCTTCTCTCTTACAAAGAAAAAAAAAAAGTATACCTATGAATAAGAACCAAGTAAAGTTTAAAATGTAAATTTTTTTTCAAAAAAATAAGCGATAAATGGAAACTAAAAATACTAGTGCATATAAGGAACATAGCGCAAGTTGGGCTAATGTGGTCAAAGATAGAACTAAACCATCCGATATCATCAGAAGAGATGAAAAAAAATTCTTCCCACTCTCGTTATATAAAACTACTATGGGTAACGATCCTTTAAAAAGGAAAATACCTAGCTTATTCAGCACCTCACTGAAATTCGGGGGTTACGATGAAGGAACTCAATAATAATATTGAAGACTTCTTTGAAAATATACTGATCCAGTTTTGCGAAATCCAAACATTTTTTTAAGTTGAAAACCTCCTTCAACTTTTATTTTTAAAATAAATAAAAAAAAAAGACCTAGAAAATGAAAGAAATGATTATAACATATAAATGGGTTGAAACTGAGCTTTTTGAAGCCATAGAATACTCTGGTGAATTAAAAATCATTACAATACCATATACAATGGTCTGAGTGTTTGGGAAGTTACCCAGAAAGCATATGAGGAACTTTAAAAAAATTTTTGAAGCGCTAAATATAACTGCACTCAAATACAAAAAAATTAACTCCTACCCATCCAAAAGCATTAAAATAAGCTTTAAAACAAAAAAAAAAATTCAATAACTATTTCATTAGAAATAATAGGAATTAAAGTAATCGTGCTTTGGAAAGATGCTCAACCAATTTGTATATATTGCAATAATCTTGATTATTGTAAAAATCAATGCTATGACTTAAAAACCAAAATTGATATAAAGAAACAAAAAGAAATAGGGCATCAATCCCAAAAATCCCAAAAAAAAGTTTTTATTCAAGAAATAAGTAACAAAGAAACGATAATAGAGAATAAAAAAACTGATATAACTACTATTAAAAAACTGGGTAGTGTCGAAAAGGTATGAAGGGAACTAATAGTTAAGGAGTCGACTATAAAAGACATTTCGATAGATAAAACTCCTAATATTGACATGAATTTAAATAAAAAAAGTTAGTAAAATTTTAGAAACAACAAAAAAATATAATAATAAAAGCTTACCAACAAAGAGT
>LSSN01002554.1:0-16818 GCA_001970855.1 Smittium culicis | reverse complement strand
TATGTATAATTAGTTATCGGTACAGACGTTATGGATCAGGTTATTTTTAAAAAAAAAAAGTGTATGCTATGTGTTGTTTAAACTGTTTTTTCTGTTTTGCGCTATTTTTAAAACATTTTTTTAGGTAAATAACTATATCCAATCAATGTATTGAATAGCTATTATTTTATTCGCCTATGAGAAAATAGACATTGATATCAATGATTTTTTATTTTCTAAGGTTAAGGTGAAAAAATATCAACTAGACTTAAATATGCATGAAACTATAAATTTATTTTTTAAATTAGCTTGTATTCTACTAAAAAAAAGCACTAGATTTCAAATAAATGAATAAACTAAAGTATGCGTTACAATAATAAAACAGAAAAAAAATATTATTAAATAAAAAAATAATCAATAGCGAGAATGGTAGTGCTAGTAGAATATTTTTTTTGATTCAGTTGCAAGACAACTTAACACAATTATGAAATTAGCATTATTTGTGATGATACTGTGGATTATGGAAAGAAGAAAAAAAATAGCAGTAGTGTTTGAGGAAAATGAAAACCTTCGGGTACCAGAAACAATTTAAAAAAAGGACAAATGAGTGAAGGTGTGTGATAAGAATGAGATTACAATTAGAATATGTTTATAGCAGAAGTTTAATCAGTATTTGTGTTTGGCTTTTGGATTTTGAGGTCATATCTGCAAGTAGGGCAAAAAGTTGACCTTGTTTTAAGCCAAACGTCAAGGCAGTCTTTGTGGAAGAAGTGGTTGCAGGGGATGGACCTAACGTTATCGTTGTTATTTATTGATTCGAAACAAATTAGGCATTCAGTTTCATTAGACTTTAAGTCAGATGAAGAATTAGCGTGTGGTGAATGGAACGGGACAACTGCTTCAGAGCTGCCTGAATGGTTATGGGCATCAGTTGCAGCTGCATTTTGGGAGGGCTGGGCTTCTGAGAGGGGGTATGAGAGGGGTTTATTTGAGAAAGAGTTTATTGTGGAGAAATTTAGTGCAGGGTAGTTATTATCAAGTTCGTCTTTAGTCAAGAAAACCTTTTTATCGGCAGCAGGGTTGATTCGGCGAGAGATTCGAGGATCCGTTTCAGCAGCGTTAAAATATACGTAGCTACTTCCAATGAGATTAGGTCTAAATACTGAGAAATAAACCACACGGTTATCGGAAAGTGGGTAAACGTTATTGCCCCTCATAGTTGGATTAGGCCTAACATATAAACCTTGTTGATTCGGGGAAATGTCTCGCATTACCATATTCGATCTTCTATAATGGAAGTAGATGCGAATTAGAGTGAAGACTAGAATAGTTAAGAGGAATCCGAATATATAAGGAGTGTATGAAACATCGGCTTGCGAATTTGATTGTCTTTTCGATATGGTGAAATTTTGCTGATTGTTGTAAAAGTTTAAATTTCGAGGGTTATAGTTTTGACTATTGGGTAGCAAGTATTGGAGAGTAGGAAATATTGGGATAGCATATATCGCAACTGGGAAGCAGAGCGAGAAATGCGGGTATTTTATAAAGAACATATTTACACAATAAAAATATTTTTGAAGAGGTTGATACGATGACAAAGATAAAATGAAGGTAATTTTAGATGCAACCAAAGGCTAATGGACCACGGTAGAGCATATATAGTCAGGAAATTTTAAGTATAAGAGATATGTTTATTGAGGATTAAATAAAGTTTTAAATATATTCTGCAGTACAATATAGAGTGAGAGTGTGAAGGATACTGAAACAAAATTATTTATAGGGAAAGTAAATAAATTGGATGAAGAAGCAAGAAAATTCTGTTTTACTTTAAGAAAAGCTAAAAGTTTTATGAGAAACTTAAAGATGGAGCTAAAAAGGCCAAGCAAGTACAAGAAATGTTTGCTAAAAAACAACACAAAATTGGGCTGAAGTGTAAATGATGTAGTTTTTTTGGGAAAAGCTGTAGCTGTGCTTAGTAATAAAATAAGAAACTAGTTCCCCCCTGCCAAACCATGATTTTTGTAAAATGGTTAAAGAAATTAAACTGCTATATGAATTTATTCACAGCGCTTTTACAAATTAGTATGCGGCATTTGTAAGGGGAACAATTAGGCATTTTGCAAACTAAAACGGCAGCAGTGCATTAGTTTTAAATGTTTTTTAATAGTTCTATCATATTGTTTTGGATGTTACATATTTGATTGATGAGTTTCTTGAGTAGGATGACTTGACTGCAGTATTTTCTGATGGAGACGTTAGAATCGCTCGAATCTTATTATTATCTCGCTGTCATCATTTTTATAGTGGTTAATTTTGGCTTAGAATTATAAGGAATTCAGAGCAAAGAGATGGTCAGGTGTTGAATCTGCCTATAATGGTGCGTTATTATGCTCTAAATTATTATACTAAACAATAGCAAAGCAATGATATATGCTCGAGTATGGATTGCATAAGTATAAGAACAGAATTAAGTGTATATGAAATATAGCTGAAATGTAGATATCCGTTGTGGTACAAATTATGTAACAAAATTAATAAAGTGAATTAAATATTATTGCTGCATTGAACATAATCTGGCCAATAATAACCAAAAATTATTTCCTCTAAAAAAAAGTAAAGTAATATAACCTGTTTAGCTCATAATAGTGTCAGTTCTTGACATGTCGGGGATTCTAAACGAAGAAAGCGTTATGTTGAAGCTTGAAATTATTTGAACGAATACTAGAAATTATAAATTATTATTGGCTGAACAATGAATGGAATCTTGATTTTTTTTATTTATTTAATTTTAAAAGTCTTATTTGCTAAAATAAATTCTAGATTAATTTATTGGATATATTAACCCTTTCCCGTCCAACACTCTTTAAAAATATGAATTTAATGATTCGCTTACGATTTTTAAGCAAGTATATTATTTGCTGTTATTTTAAAATAAACCAAAATTCTTTAAGGCCTCGGAATTAAAGTATATTAATTGAACGCTGTTGGCTATATTTTGTAGGTCAAAAATGGTCTACCGCTCGTGAAAGGGTTAAAATGTGAAATTTATGTACAATGTAACTCTTGAATCAAAAAAGTGTTTATTTTGTAAATAATCACCAATATACACTTTAACCCTTTCCCGGGCGGTAGACTATTTTTGGCCCACCAGATATAGCCAACCATGTTTAATAAAAATACTTTAATTCAGAGTCATTAAGAAATATTGGTATACTGTATATTGACAACAAATAATAAACTTGCTCTTAAATCATAAACTAATCATAATATTTATTTTTTTTAAGAGTAATGGACGGGAAAGGGTTAATAAAAGGCTAAGCTTAAATAGGTGAATATTTATTGGACAAAAAAATAATTTAGCCAATAATGTTTCTATATAGTTAATTAACCCTTTCCCGTCCAACACTCTTTATAAATTTTAATTTATTGATTCGTTTATGATTTAAAATTAAATTTATTATTTGCTGTTATTTTTCATTAAACCAATATTTCTTAAGGCCTCGGAATTAAAGTGTTTTAATATAACTCAATTGGTTATATTTCGAGGCCAAAAATAGTCTACCGCCCGCGAAAGGGTTAATACATGAACTATGAATATTGTTGACTATTTTAGGTAGTTAGAAAAAAGTGAGTGGCTCATGAAAGGTATAAGAATAAAAGAGTGGCTGAAATATATTTTCAGGTAAGTCTCGTCAATTACTAAAGTAAATTTATCCCTTAGTTAAACATGCAGATAAAAATTTTGCAAAGTAAAAATCAGATTTTTTTTAACCATTATATCCTCAAACGAATACTACCTACTATGAGTAAAGATTTTCACCCAAATTCTAAAGTTATTATATATAGTTTGCTTAGCCTTTTCAGAGATAGCTGGCTTTTTTTTTGAACTTTCAAAATCATCCAACCATTATGAAAAACAGATAAATTAATGTATATCCGTATACTTTTATTGGATATTAAATATATCTTATCCAGTAAAAAATATCTATTACTTGGTTTATCCAATTATGTTTATTAAAAAAGTTTAAGAGTGCTGGCCCTAGAAAAGGTTAACATAAAAATATTGTATATGCGAGATTCTTTTGAGGACCGGAACATTTTCTATTAAATTTTTCCTTTTCTTCAAATTTTATTTTGAGTATAAATTCAATTATAGTATATTATCAAATAGGAGATTCTTTATGAAGAGAGTGCTTGTGTGATTAATGTGTTACAGTGTATGAAAATCGCCTTAATTTTTATCCAATAAAAATAGCTTAGTACTTTTTTTTTGCAAATAATTCATTTAAAATCTAATAAAAAAATTTAAAAAATCGAAATTCCTATTCAATTCTGCCAATAATATTTTTATCTATAGAATAAATGGTCCAATAATTTTGAGTTTCAACAAAGTGCTTTCTTCATTATGAACCCCCAAAATAGGTTACTTTATTTAGCTAATATTACGAAATTGATATAACTAGCAAATAGTTTTCCTAGGAAAAAAAGTTCCTCTCACACTAAGAGTCTCCCATATTCAAAAGTACAATCAAGATTCTATATTATTTAATGGATTAAACATTCTCGAAAATAAGTTCCCAAATATTAAGACTCTGCATGCACTAGCAATATGGAATATCCACAGAGCGAGAGTAGAGTGCTCTCTATCCAATATAAGACTAAACTCAGAAAATCTTTTCAAAAGATTGAAAATAATGGTCATTGACCTTATCAAACAAAATTTCTCAATATATACGCCCTATATTTTCAACAAAACATGGCTTCAAATAAGAAACCTTTGGTTTTTTATTGAACCAGGTGAGGTGAGAAAAATTAAATTCAATTAAATTTAAAACAATTCAATAGGGCACAATCTTCTTAATTTTACACTTTATAATTATAATACTTTAGTAATTCAAAATAAACTAATTCTAAAAAAAAAAAAAAAAATACAACTTTCAGTTGCGAGAAATAGTAAAGGGTATATGTTTTATATGCAATAATTATTCGTTGATAGGAAATAATAGGACTTATCAATGAAATCGGGCAAACTTAAGGGCCATTTACCAGAATTAACACTTGCAATGTCCAACACATAATAATTTATTAATAAGCCATAATTGGATATACCAAATAACAACTATTTATTATTGATTCAGCAATTTATGTTGCCAATAGTATATTACTATTTAAAGCTGATTTGAGTGACTTATAATTTATTGGATAACTATTCAATCGAAAAATTGATAGCCAATTCTGAAAGGATTAAATGTAAATAAAGCTAGCAAACCAATATTTCCAAATTGAAAGCCAGTTCCATTTGTTTACTTTAAGTAATAGCAGCCAACCATAATTCGGAGTGCTAAATCTCAAAGGAATAATAATAAAAAAACAATACAGTATATTATAAAAGCAATAAATCCCTTTAGTACCATAAATTATTTTGTTCCAGCTTGAATATAATCCAACTTTTGTTCAAATTTTTTTAAAGGATAAACAATAATCGCTATCAAGCTAACAACATATACTTATAAATACTTTTAAATATATACAACACTAGAAAAAGAAATTACCTGTAATCTAAAAACAAGATGGCAGGAAATCCCCAAAACAATACTGAAAAAGATTTAGAGCATAATGACATTCAAGATGTAGGCAACTCTGGTACACAATCCCAGGATACAGTCTCAACAAATCTAATGCATGATTCTTTAGCAGGACATGTGCGATCTTCTTCTCCCAATCTTCGCTTTAGTGATCTGCCTAGCACACCTATGGTTGGGCTGAACTTTAGCAGCAGCAACTTTCCTAATTCAACAAGAGGTAATCTTCCCATCTTTAATAGACAAAGCAGTGACCTAAATCTGGGCAGTTCTCAAATAGAACCTTCAACACCTGGTGCTACGAGAAGACGCAGGCGTGGTGACATAGGCCCGCGTGGGTTAAGGTCATTGAATGGCTTATCAGAAAACTCGCAACTTTCCTCAATAAACTCTAGTCAAGTTGCTGATAATCGAAGTCAATCTCAAATACATAGCGACTTTATTCGTGGAATCAACTCAGAGGTCGTATTTTCAAACGATACTGCTTCTCAAATGAAATCAACTAATGGCGAGCAACCTCAAGAAACTCCTCAGGAAATAAGGGTTATATGGGGGACTATGGTTAATGTTAGAGATGTAATGCAGACTTTTAAAGACTTTTTACTCAACTTTACTCTTGATCATTTTAAAAAGTTTGAAAAAAGGAGTTTAGATAGTTCGATGAGTCGTAAGCCCGGATTTGAAGATACGGTTGATGATATTGAGACGATGGATTTAGATGACACTGATTCCGCCATACATAGGCCCCTATACACTACTTATTTAGAGAGAATGCATCAAACTGAAGTATGGCAACTTAATCTTAATGCTTTACATCTCTTATCATACAAGAAAACATTAAAGCTTTATAAGCAGCTGATCAACTATCCTGAAGAAGTTATCCCAATTATGGATCATGTATTAACAGAAACTTATATGAACCAATACCCTGATGAGCAATATGATATAGCTGTATTTGGTCTTAAAGTTAGACCTTTCAACTTAGCTGAATCTAAGAATATGCGCAGTCTTGATCCAGGGGATATTGACAAACTTATTTCTATCAAGGGTATGCTTATTCGTGCATCAACAATCATTCCTGACATGGAACAGGGTTTTTTCAAATGTTTGCAATGTGATTGGGCAACTATTGTTCCTTTAGATCGTGGGATTATTTTACAGCCAACAAGATGTGGAAACCCAGATTGTTCAGCAAATGATACTATGGAGCTTATGCATAACCGTTCTATATTTGCAGATAAACAAACGTGTAGACTACAAGAAACTCCAGATATGATACCAGATGGCCAAACTCCCCACACTGTTTCCATGGTATTACACGACGAGTTTGTAGATAGCATAAAACCTGGTGATCGATTGGAAATTACTGGTATTTTCCGTGGCGCCCCTGTCCGTAAAAATCCAACTCATAGGACTGTGCAGGCTTTATACCGCACATACATCGACGTTGTTCATTTAAAAAAAACTTCTTCAATTAAAGTCCAGCCAGATTTATTAGACGAATTCAACGATACGAGCGCAGCACTTCTATCGAACTTACAAGCAACGGGAATAGGTGGATCAGACGACAGCTTTGACAGCTGTGAACAAGACAGCGAGTTCCTAGCCAATGAAGAAAGCGAGTTTAGAAAGTTGTCAACTGACCCTAGATTAATGGATATTTTAACAAGATCATTAGCTCCAAGTATTTATGAGATGGACGCCGTTAAAAAAGGATTACTTCTCCAACTTTTTGGTGGCGAAAGAAAACATCTTAAGAGAACTGGTGCACCGCGTAGTCGTGGTGATATTCATATTTTGCTTATTGGTGACCCTGGTGTGTCCAAATCACAACTTCTCAGCGCTGTTCATACGCTTGCACCACGCGGTATTTATACATCAGGAAAAGGGAGCAGTGCTGTTGGTTTAACTGCATACATTACTCGTGACCCTGATACTAGAGAGCTAGTATTGGAATCCGGAGCTTTAGTTTTGTCAGATGGTGGTATCTGTTGTATTGATGAATTTGACAAAATGTCAGATTCTACAAAATCAATTCTCCATGAAGCCATGGAACAACAAACAGTATCCATCACTAAAGCAGGTATTATTGCTAGTTTGAATGCGAGAGCAGCTATATTAGCAGCTGCGAACCCTGTGGACTCGAAATGGAATCAGGATATGAGCATTGTTGAAAATATCAATTTACCGCATTCTCTGATATCTAGATTTGACCTAATTTTTATAGTATTAGACAATGTTGATGAACTTCAAGATCGAAAATTAGCTAAACATATTGTATCACTTTATATCGACCCTGCTCTTGCATCAGTAGAAGAAGATGATGATGAATCAAGAATCCCGACGATTCCAACCAGTAAGCTTACAAGATACATCAACTACGCTAGGCAGAATATCAGACCTACGATCAGCGACGAAGCTGCTCAAGTATTAGTATCTTCATATGTTGAACTGCGCAAACTTGGACGCGATTCATCATACTCAAATGGTTATAGCTCTTCAAACAATAAAAGAGTAACTGCAACAACACGCCAGTTGGAATCTATGATTAGGATGTCCGAAGCTTTGGCAAAAATGAGATTAAGTAACGTAGTTGAAGAAAACGATGTCTCAACAGCTTTTAGCCTAATGCGTGAAGCTCTTCGAGAGAGTGCAACAGATCCTAGAACAGGGTTGATAGATTTGGATTTGTTGAATACTGGTTTCGCAGCTAGTGATAGAAGACAACTTGATGCTATTAAACAGGAAGTAAAGAAGATGATCATGGGTTCGTCTAATGGTAATAAACAATCTGGTCAAGCAAGTAGCAATAACTACCAAGGCTCAGAAGGAATTGGGTCGCTATCAGGAGGTGTAAACCAATCAGATGATAGCAATATTCAATCATATCAGGCATGGTATGATAAGTTAAGTAATCAAAGTTCTGTACCTGTCGGATCGAGACTTTTCGATCAAGTGATCAGAGAACTTGAAACTGAAGGAATTGTACAAATCTCGGGGCATGGGCGTAACGCTTTTATTATCCCTAAACAATCGTCATTCACATCAAACTTTTGAGCAAATTTCAAAACTATACTGGTCACAATTTCTAAAAATTATTCATTTTTTTTATTTTTCTTCGTATTTAATAGCCTTCTAAATCAACTGATACCATATAAATATAGTAATATTCAAAAATTGCACTACATTAGCCCTTTCCCGTTCAACACTCTTTAAATTAGCGAATTTAATGATTCGACTATGATCTACAAGTAAATATATTATTTGATACTACTCTCGAGCTAACTAGTAATTTTTAAGGCCTCGAAGTTAAAATATTTTAATTCAACGCAATTGGCTATATTTGGTAGACCAAAAATAGCCTACCGCCCATGAAAGGGTTAAATAATTAAAAAAAAGTTGAACAGCGTAAATAAGAAAATTACTTTACCAAAACGAAACAAATTAGTAAGATACTATATACTTTAATCAAGGCTAACTTAATTCTAAATAGCTAATCTTGAATTAATTTGCCAAATCTAGAGCAATTATAAAAGAAAGATAGTCCTGCTTAAATTAATACCCATTTAGATAAATAACGTCAGTGTAAAATTGATTTAAAATAATATTTGTTTTTATTTTATATTCAATATTATTATTAGCTAAATTTGTAAAAATAAGAGCACTTACACAATAACTCAAAATATCTTGCCTCAAATTAGTATCAAGTAAAAATAATGTTATATTTGGCAGATAATTTTTTCTATTAAAATAACTTTAGTCTACATCTAACTAAAATTTTACAAAATTTTATTAAATCGAAGTATACTTTTTTCTTGCGAGAAATATACCTAAAAAATAGAAATGTACCAAACATTAAAATATTGTTTTAAAAAAAATTCTAGTGAACTTTACTGTAGTTCTAGCAGTTTCATACCCACTATGAATATGTCCAAAGGGAACAATAATCATTAATACTTGGATATTTTAACAATCGGTGAGATGAATGTCATCAAAAATCATTGCAGTTTCCAGCTTAATAATTTTTTAAGCTAGGAATTTTGGTCGTATCATAACAATTCTGGAAACCAAAAAGTAACGTAAACCATCTAGACATAAAAAAATTGTAAAGTTTGTGTAATATATAAAAGATACTATCCCAATTCAAATAAATTCCTCTGGTGCTCTACCGCAAATCTACCTGAAGATATTGGGATCAATCTGCCAGTCGAAAGATCCCCTCTGATATAGCTTCAGTTATTGTAAATGTCTAAATAAACAAGTACTCGTGTAATACAGCTTACTCTAACAAAATCGAATTCGTTGAAGTAAATGTCGATTTTTTAAAAAGGTTCAGTAAATGTGAATTTTATAAAACATAAGCCTTGATTAAAAAATTTGTACAATTTTCAAACTCATACACTTTTATAAAAAATATTAAAGCTTTCATACATCAAACTTATCTTTTGAAGCGCAAAATAAACCTTCAAGAAAGTAGGTTGATTAAATAAAGTTGATTTTAAGTCATTTTATTATTACAAATACTAAGGGGAAGCCTGGTTAGTGATGATAAATTGAAATTTAGGGCGTGGTTTACTAATTTAATTTAATTTAATTTCGTAAATAAATTTATATAAAGCTGTAGTAAACTTACTATTGGCTATAAAAAAATTTCATTCTTAGATATAAATTAAATCTTCAAATCGGGGTTAAACCCAATTCAAATATCTTTTGCTATTCTATTAAAGGCATATTTATACTTTTTAAAATAAATTTATATACTACACTAATAAAATTGATTGTAGTAATTATATTTTTTAAGGCGTTATAATAATAGATATATTTTTGTACTAACTAAAAAAATTATAAACAGAGATAATTTAATATGCATATTTTATTTAATTTTATGTTAATGTAAATATAATAATAGAGAGGATTTAGGTAAATATATGCGAATTTTTTAAAATAAATAAGAGTTAAATAATAGTAAAAGATATTTTTTGATGTGAGAATAGGTGTATAAAAACGATAGAGGTGATTTAATATCCTAGACAGTTACAGCTTTAGTCTAGTTAGCGAATTTCTCATTCAAACAGTTTTAGCGATAAATATTTTATATATCTTTGCAAGGTAATGTGTTTTAATCCATCACTGTGTACATAATGGCGAAATAATAGGAATATACAAGGTTCTATACTATTCAAATCAATAAAAATTTAATTCTATAGCATAGTCCAAATAAAAATATAAGGGTGTTTGATGTAATATCCCAGGATAGAAAAAATATATGTCAAGTTTTTTTGTACTATTTTTCTGATTCATCATTTTTATCGAAAAAGGTTTAATTTTTTTTTTTTTTTTTCGGTATTTTTGTTTTGATATATATAAATCAACATGGAACAATGTTTTTAAAGTTTTGTGGCAGATATACTTCTTTATTTTACAGAGTAAAATAATTTTTTGAATTTCGATTATGTCTTATGTGAACAAATCTTCGATATAGTTTTGGAAATGTAAGTTTAAATAAAACCTAGCATTAAAAGCGTTTTAAACTGTAACGTAGAGGCTTTTTATTTTTTATCTTTGTTTTTTAAGTGAAACTGAATTACGTTTAGCACTGAATAGTTCATTTTTTTGGCGATGGATCTATTTATTGTTGAATTGAATTAATGAATTTATATTCATAGCTATTAAAGAGTCCTAAAATTTCTGAATTCGAATTTTCCATTATATGAGAGTCTAATAAGCGTTCAAAGAGTATTTACGCATTGGTTATTTAAATATAATTAAATTTACTACTAGAGGAATTGAATATATTAAAAATATTTTAGTGATTAATAAAAATATTACTTATTTCTTTGCTTTGAGGGTTAAAGTTCAAAAATTGCTGGTTATTTATAGTATCGTTAGTTTTAATTTCAGTCGAGTCGAATAGAAGTGCTGTAGGAGCATCTTTGTTGTGAGATTTATAGCTATTTTGAAACCCATTATCCAGATTGTTTGATGATGGAGTCAATAAGTATGAAAAGTCAGGAAATTCCTGGTTAGATTCGTTGGTAGTGGATTCACTAAACACTCCATTTTTATCAAAGGAAATAGTGTCTGGTTTGAATTCTTTTGTTTCAAATTGAAAATTTTCCGAGTTTAAAAATCCAAGATTTATATTTTGAAAATTGGTATCCATAGTTTTTGCTGTATTTGTTGTAGAAACGCTGTCGTTAGAAGATTTGTGCTTTTTGAAAGATTCTTTATTTTCAAATTCGTATAATCCTGATCTTGGAGATCTTAGCTTATCCTTATAGATGACATCACCTGTGTTTGTAATTTTAGATAGGTCTATTTCCTTTTCTGTATGGTCTAACATTGAAAAAATTTGAATCGCAGAATCTGTTTTAATCATATTTTCACCCAAGAATGGACAATTATCGTTATTAGAAAAGTTATTGCTATGGTTATTGATATCTAAACTGAAATCAAATTCTGGATGAAAAGCAATATTGTTTTTTTTCGTGTACTCATTGTTTCCATTATCCAGGCCAGGCAGTGAGCTAAAGTCTGATAGTGGATCTAATTGTAGCACTTTGTAATCAAAAAAGTCGTTTTGAGACTGGTTCATTATTTGAGGTTGGTTGGATGCCACTCTAGCCTTAAGGGGTATATTTGACGAGTCCATTGATTGTGGTAAGTAGCCGTCACTAAATACCGTATTTTGGTATGTGCAGGGGTTAAATTCTTTAAAGCTGTCCTGATTCTCATTGTGTAATCCTACGGTAATCTGGTCTTTTACTTTTCGTTCCTCTGAAAGTTGATCCGAATTATAAGCAGACTTAATATTAGAGTTTTTTGAGGCTTTAAATCTGCCGGAATTATTTATGTTTTTACTTCTATTGGCTTTTAATAACGATTCAAAGCTTGAGTTTGGTTTATTTCCGTTCAAAAAACCATTTCCATTGATGTTGATATTTGTGAAGTTTGAGGCTGGTACAGATTTAATATAATTAGACATATGCTGTGTTTGTAAGTTTTGGGGGATCTGGCGATCCATATTTAATGGTAAGAATCCCATCTGTTGGTGAGTTATATCTCCGCTATATGGGAATATTTTATTCATGCCCTTAGATAGGGGCCCAGAATTTCTATATTCCATCAGCTCTAATTCCAAATATGAAATGTTTTTAGATAAGCTTTCAATATACTCTTTTGCTTTTTGCATTATAAATACAGTAGACGGTTTTGACATCTTTAAAGATGGAATGACATCTTTAAGATCAAATAAAACCTTTCTTTGGTGGTGTCTCCTCTATAAAAAAAAATCAGTATAAAAATTTTAGAACAAAGATAAAATGATTATCGAAGTATCATACTTTAAAATAATAAAAAAAAATCACCTTTTTCTCAAGTTCGTTGTGATTAAGTCTATTTTTCCTAAAGAAAATATATCATTGGTTTTAAATAAGACAATAAGGCAATTAAATTAAATCTAAATTAAATTATATAGTATAATGTTAATTAAATAAAAATATTTATTCACTTTGGCCTGGGTTTGTTCTGAGGGATATTTTTGTTTGGTATTTTTAAAGTTTTTTGAGTTTTTAAATTACATTCCATTGGATCTACCAAGGTTTTTTTCGATTCTATTGCGCTATATACTCCTAAACTTGTTAAAAGCTTGTTATCTTGGTGATCAGTATTGATATTTTGTATATCCAGCGGGCTTTCAGTTGACATAATAATTTTATCTCAACAAAATCTTTTCAATTTTTTTGATGATATAAAATTTATAGATAATAATTGGGGTATTATAGGCAATGAATAACGAATAAATAAAAAAACAAATTTCACTTCAAAAAAGAAAAAAAAAAATTTAAAGCAGAAATAATAATAATCCCTCCACAGAAAAATAATTTGTTATTTGTTATAATTTGCTGTGATATTTCCGGGCCAAATATTTCTAAAGTAAGAGTTCTGTAGAAAAAATAAAAAAATTCTAGTGTTTTGTCGTTATAATATATCCCAGTATATTTAATGAAAAACAGTTTTTAGAAAGAAAAAAATATATACATATATACAGTAAAATAAATCTATAAGTTTAAGGAAAAGCTAAAAAGTTTCATTTGTTGGAGTGAATTGTTTTTAAAAGTTTTGTACAAAATCAAGTGTTTACTTTAAATCTTTATAGTACTAAGTTTCCCTTATTTGATAGTATACTTAATCATAGAAGATTAGTTCATATACCGAAAATAACTTTGAAAGAGAAGAAAATAAGCGGGCTTTTGGCCAACATTTATACAGTTTACTTACTCTTATTTTTAACACGACAAAAATAAAGTAAGCTGGAAATAGAATAGGAATTTAATGCATTAACCAATATATATCATTTTCATTATATCATCAAGTTTAATATCGCTCATTAATTAAAATATATTAGAATTTTGATATACAAACTATTAAGCGATAAATATTAAATAATAAAATGCCATGAGTTTATTTTATTTTTAATATATTCAATTATTTACAGTTTATTATATATGCCATACAATTAATAGTTAATGCCCCCTCAATGAATAAGTTTGTATTTTTTAATTTAAAAAAATTAAACTCCATAATTCAAGAAATTATAACATACTTTGTCACTTTTAAAATTTTAAAGCAATTGTTTGGAATTATTTTATAATTAATTTAAATAATTTTTTTATTAGATAATTTTTTTTAAATACTAATAATTGGTTTATTTATGTCCGGTAAATTAAATTATGGGGATAAGGTATATAATCAATTGATTGGCAACTTTATAAGGGTTATTTAGCGTATACCCTGTATTAATGAAAGATCGTTGGAATTATCCATTAAATCAAGATTGGTTGGAGAATTTACTAAAGGACGCGGGATGGAAGTATAACGAGGAGGCATTAAATGGATTTTATTTGATGAAATTTCAATAATCTGAATTGAAAGGTTTTTTTATAGTTTAAGTCTCATAGCCGATTTCCATCAATTTAGTAACAACGTAAATGCTAATTAGTGGCGGAGACTAGATTTAATTTAAGAAGCTATACTTTAATGGGTATAAGAAAAATCATTCTAGTACAAGGCTTCTTTTTTACAGAATGTAATTAACCCTTTCAGGGGCGGTAGGTTTTTTTTTTGAACTGCCAGAACTATCCAACCAAATAACAATATGATAAATTAATATAAGATATTAATAAATTATTGGACGATAATATTTATATATCCAATAACTAATCAATAAATTATTTATTATCCAATTATGATTTTAAATTAAGTATGAGAGCTTTGGCCCCGGAAAGGGTTAAAGAATATATCTTACGTGCTGCTAATCTGTTTGTTGCTCATTTTAAATCTTATATTAATACTTTATCTGTTGATATATTAGATAAATTAAGTTAAAATATATCAATAATAATTCCAATACAGATAATTTAATAATATTAAAGTATGAAAATATATATAATCTTTAATCATTTAATAAAAAATCAATATGTTGTTAGAATTGCTATTTAAGTACAATCAACTAATAAAAATACAAAACAAAGCTATTAGAAGTGCTCTTATTACTATTTTTGGCTATTAATACAAAATATTGTTATTTTTGCGAAGCGAATATTCAACAGAAGCCTAGCACACTATAGAAAGTTAAGATTAAATATATGTGTCAATACTGAAGTGAATGTCAAATTTTTTAAGTGCCTATATGGTATTTATTAATATATGGCTATTGAATTAAAGTTTTTTTAAATTCCATTTGCTAAGTGTTTAATAATGATTTTTTTTACAAAAATAGAATAATATACTCTCGATTCAATTAAAATATTTTTAGTTTGACTTTTTAAAATAGCCTAATATTTAATATGGCTAATGCCAAGTAAAATATAAAGTTTTTAATGTAGAATAAATGGTTAGTAATATATTATGCTGATCTAGTGTGTTTTTTTAAATCAAAGAACCAAATAAATTTGAATCAAGAAATTTAATTTTATCAATCATATAATTTAAAAAAGGAAATTTAATCGAGTAAATAAAATATAAATAGCAATAGTAAGGTTTGCCATATATTATGCGTAAGGTTTTTTTATCTGAAATAAATTTTATGAGTTATCACAACATAATTTCAGAATGAGTTATTTCTAATGCTAAAAATTGAGAATTATGGTAAAATATAGTTTTATAAATATATATAGCTAAACAAAAAAAATGTAACCAGCGATTTTTATGCTATAATAAAACATTGATTTATTACACAGCTGATAGAAATATTAAATAAAAATTATAAGTAATTTTTTCTATAAAAATTGGATGAATTAATAATTACAAAATCCTGAATATATTCAGCAATGTAATTATAAATTTATAATTGAAGATGGCCAAAAAAAGTAGGATAAAATATGCCGAAAAGTGTATATTATGATCCTAAAGATTCAGAAAATTATATATGAGGGTTTATACTTAAAATTCAATTAAGCTTATACAAGATCGTTTCTAGTCGCAGATATTTAGTAATTATATATTTAAAATTTAGTATAATTGAAGTGGTGGGATCAATTATATTTATTTTAGAATGTAGAGCTGGAGTAATTCCTAAGTTGAGATATACAACGTATAAATAAGCATATGTGTACTCCTCAATAATATCCAATGTAAATATTGATTTCTGTATTTTATTTTATTTTTTTTGAGTCAAATTTATGGTTATATTCTTAGGTTTTTAGGTTTATGCTTTTTATATCCAAAATCCAACATATTATCATCTACAAGTAGATGAAAGTTACATATATTTAAATTTATCTAGTATTTTTTAAGCCTTATCAAATTTTTCAAAAGTATATAGTGATTTATTATTATTGTATTTTGAAAAATAGCTAGCCATAATCCCATATAACATTTTAGTCTATTGTGTTTAGTAAACTCTCTGAGGCAGAAAAAAAGCATTTTATCCTAGACTTTAAATGCATTAAAGGTTAATAATATTTAAACCGTAATTGAATAGTTGTATTATAAAATGTAAAAAATTTAATAGGTTGGTATTATTCAAGAATTTTGTATCTTAGAAAGGCTATTATAATAAGCTTTACTGAGATCGCATGGTTAGTAGGGCTTGAAGATAGGGAATAAATGTAGATTTGTTAAAAAATATCATTATTGTTTAATGATACATCATATAGAATTTAAAGTTGGTAACGATTATAGAAGGCTTTTCTTGGGGCGGTTAGTTTTTACAGAGACATCGTATTAACCTCTATACCCACACATGAATTATTAA
>LSSN01002553.1:0-12652 GCA_001970855.1 Smittium culicis | reverse complement strand
ATTTGATTTTTCTTGATTTTATGGCACTCGGATTTCCAGTGCCCGGCCTCCTTGCAGTAGCTGCATGCCTCCTTACAGCCCTTGTAAAAAATGTTTATTTTACCATTTTCATGGTCGAGGAAGCTTGGGAGGTCGACCACCATGTTATTTTTTTTAACAAGTACTTTGATCCTATATGGGAGGTACTGGTTGTTGTCGAATCGGCGCCAAGCGCTGATATCCTTGATTTCGCACCAAGGCCCGAGTTCTTTTAAAATTAGCTTGGCCATTGGTTCGATTCCTACATCCCTGAAGTTTGGGATGTTTACTACAGTGATATCCTGTTCGATTTTCACTGTCTGATATAGGTCTATTGGCTTGTCGTTATAGACAAGCTTCGTAGACATTAGATTGTTTGCGTCTTTTATGCTGTTAAAAATCATGTATGTGGTGCCGGCGCGATGGTCGTCCTGTCTAATGTATGACACGTCTTTAAGCGCACTGAATATGATCTCAAGGGCGTCGATGTGGTTCCCTTTGAATTGGGCCCATGAGCAGCTCACTTTCATGTCGGAGTCACCAGTGCAATACTTCTTAAGGCCGGTCATTTCACCTCCAAGAAGCATGTACTTGATGGATATCTCCTTATACATACTCATATCAATCAGATTTCCTTTTCTTCCTGCGTGGATTTTTTTAGCTGAGCTTTTTTGCATTTTTTTTTCTGTTTAATTGTGATCTCGGATCATGGTTTAGCTTATGTTGGTTATTAACCCTAGTATATTCAGCAGTGTTGCTGTTTTGTACCTCATTTATGAGGCAATGAAGGTCATTCCCCTTCACAACGTCGCTAAATAAGGTTCTAGCACGTTTTACAGGCTTTCTAACAACCATAGTTGAGTAAATTGTGTTTTTTTTTGTGCTTTTGTTTTTTTGTATTTTTTTTGTGTGGGCTTTTTTTTTATGTCGCAAATTAGTCGAAACAATCAAATTCGTTAAATTCGGCGATTTGCGTACTTTTTTTTTCGATTTGGCTAATTAAAACCGTGCACCAAACTTGGGCACTTACAATTTAATTGCATTAGTTAAACTTTGTCTAAAGAGACCAAACTTATACCAAAATGTAGTTCTTGGCAAGGTCAACAAAGTTGTAATAATAAGTTAAAGTCGATAGACTACGCGTTCGATGGTTATAGTGAATTTTATTTAGTAAGGGTGTAAAAAAAAGTGAATAGTGGATGGTGGATAAGAAATAAATTTTAATAGATTCTCTAATCCTATTGGCTCGCCCAAGAAAAACTTTTCTAAAAGAGAGAGAGAGAGATTGTTTATTTGCGGTTTAAATTTTGTTTTGATCTTGAGGTCGAGACAAGGATGATTTTGACTACATATTTGGATGTAAAATGATATAATAATCGAATTTAATATTTGAAAATTATGATTAAAATTGGCACCAATTAAATAGAATAAACTCCGAGGCATTTATTATCACAAACAAGCTTTTATATGTCAAAAATTATTGATATTTGGTTATAATAGAGGCCTTCTGAGACATCAAAAACTCTACCGAATACTCATTTTTGGTTTCACTTCACATTTATACAGCTTTTATTAAATTGATCTTATAGATATTCACAAAAGTTTTCGTATTTTTAAACTAAATTATTATGTAACGAGTTTTATTTTTTAAAAATTTCGAAGTATATACAAACGATTTAATCGAGAATTCATATAAGTTATAAAAGATAAATATTATGTTGTCAAGCTGATATATTTGATGGATTTTAAATAAAATTAATTAAAGTTTCGAGAATTAACATGACTAAAATATAAAACTGTGGCTCGGTAATGAGTTTGTATTTAAAAAAAACTATACGTATTGCTGATCCTCTTTATACCTTGATTTGAGGAATCTGCTCACATTTATAGATGATCTGTAAAGTAAATAAAAGTATACTAAATTTGCTATTGATACAATTATAATTGCAATGACAGATATTGCCATTAAATCTTCGTTCTTTATTACGCTCGCTATATTTACTAAAATTGAAAACAAAAGAGCGAGGATGTTCAGAATAAAATAAATTTTAAATCTGGACTCGAAGCTAGTGAATACTTTAGTTGAGCTGGTAGTCATAATTTCTAAGATTGTAGTTTCAATAATATTATCTATATAAGGCGCTTGAAGTATTACAACTGCGTGATATTGAATTAAATAACAAATTTATTGAATGGTATATTCTGAGATTTTGGTTATAATATTAAAATAATTTATAAAACCTTATGGAAGAGAAAAGATTTCGATTTAAGATCTATAGCTGAATTGATGATATGATCATAAAGAGAAAAGTAGCACCTTTTTATAAGAAAATTTTTTCGAGAGGGGTATTCGCCAAGGCTTAGATATTTACCTTTGATATAAAGATTGTTTGGGCTGATTATATTTAATGTTTAACTGATTTTATCTTTTTAATACATATAATATTTCATCATAAAACATTGTTATTATTATTATTATTTTAACCCATAGCTGTAAATGAAGAAATTATATCTGTTTAGAATTTTTATTATAAACTAGACAAGTGTGTATAACGTGTAAATTATATAAATCATACAGAAACAATTCTATCAAATAATTTTCGATCTAACGATCTTTCAAAAAATGAATATATTTGGCTATTGGTGAGATATTAGCAAAAATATCTTTTATGGTTATTGTATTACAATCAGATTTTTGGATGATTTTCGAGATTTAAATATTTTTATTGAACATTATTGGGTACACTTGGCATGCAAAAAACAGTTTTACAGCTGGGAAAGGGTTAAATATTGAGTAAATTTTACTCTATCAGGAAAATTGCAAATACAAAAGGCAAAAAAATCAACATATTTTGGCATTTAAATTATATATTGACCAGAAGTTTAAATTGAGCCATAAACAGAGGAACGGGATATATGCCACTAATTATCATATGATGAATACGATTCTTTCAAAAAATGCCAAGGATCTATGATTTCCAACTATTTTATGCGGCTTTTTATTTTATCTACAATTTTGTTCTAAATTTATTGAAAATTTTTGAATAAATATAGATTATATTTTCCTTCCACGGACTAGAGACTATTTTTGATTGACCAAATATAGCCAACTGTGTTCAATTAAAACACTTTAATTTCTAAGACCTAAGAATTATTGGCATATTGTTAAATAGGAACAAATAATATATTTGCATATAAATCATAAATGAATCATATAATTGGTTTTTTTAAAAAGCGTTGGATCAGAAAGGTTTAACAATCAGCTGACGAATTTTTAAGAGATAAACAATATTATACCGTCCGCTAAAAACAATATGCTGAATTTGCGGTCAAAATGGAGCACCTCATACTTTGATTTTGCGTTTCATAATGGTAAAACATCCTTTATTTTTATAAATTATTGTTTCGAGTCTGAAATCATTAATACTACTGGTTTATCTGCATAGATTATTTTATAATTATTTCTAGCCAAAGATTAGTAGTACCAGAATAAATACGGACTGTAAATTATTAATCTAAAAGGATCCGTTCCAATGATCTAATGAATCCAAAAATTCTCTACATAGTTATGTAACAAATGTCATAAATGGTTTTATTACTGAATTTCGGGAAAATTTTGAGATACTGTTTTCAGTTTTTCTTGCTTAATCACATTAAACTACTGAAATCTAAACTAAAAAAATTTAAAAGCAAGTCGAAATGTAATATCAGAAATGTGTCTACAAATGAAATTTCTGGAGAAAAAAAGGCCCGCTCTTGATATTGATCATTATGAAAAGGCTCATACTATTCCAGTAAAACAATTACGAGATTCTTTATGAAGAGTGCGCTTTTATGTTAAGGAGTTGCAATGTAATGAAATTGATATTTATCCATAAAAATAGCTTATCATCTTTTTAGAAAATAATCCATGTAAGATGAAATTTACTAATGGAAAAATCGAAATACCTTTCGAGTTGAGCCTATATTAATTATAATTTTATAATTTTCGAACCAATAATTTTAAGCTTCAACAAATCGCTTTGTTTATTCAGAATCTTCCTATTTGTTTCCATGCAAGATCATTTAATTGAAACAAGTTCTGGCTAAGATTTAAATATAATGATAAAATGTATGTTACTCAAAACGGTAATTTATCAGTCTTATATTTCTATATACAATTTATAAGTCACCAGAATGCCAAGGATATGTATTTTTATAGTATATATTAGCTTTAACCTATTTCTAGGATAAAATTAATTTTATCCGTAAATACAACTAATGTATAATTAATTATATTAAACAACTTTTTTTCACGCTCAAAGTTCATTAAAAAGTAGCCCAGTTGATTAGTTTATGATTTAAAAGTAGATCTATAATTTCTTCGATTAAAATGCCAGCTTATATATTTTAAGATCTTGAAATTACTAAGAATGTTTATTGGTCTCAGCTAGTTTGATTTGGTTGATAAAAAACAATGATAGTGGGAAGTGGGTAATTTTGGAATAAAAATATTGGCATAGTATAGCGTAAATAATAATCCTTTAAATTTACAACATCAGTTAACTCATTCTCATCCAAAAAATTTTGCAGAAGAAAAAAATTAAGCTTTTCGTTCACAATTAAAATATAAAAATATATTGGCTTAAATATATAGAGTTGTGTATATTGCATTCAATAATGTGAAAAATGTTTAAAAAGCTTAAAAAAATTTATCATAATCTTCACCAGCCTTAAGTAGGCTGTAAAAGTATAAATAAGAAATTAAAATTGTCATGATAATTTAAGCATACACCCAATATTATCTATAGCCCAAAATATAGTTATATTTTTTCTTATTTGTTAGTAGTTCTATAAAAAATTATAAATAAATAATGAATAGGTAATAAGTAATATGTTAATCGATCTATCTTAGATACCAAGGTTCATGCAATCCTGGATTCATAAATATGAAGAGGGTTTTTGATTTCTGAAAGTGCATTTTTCTTATGAAATTTTGGCTAATCAGGATTGGAAACGAACTCGATGGATTTTTGAGTTTTCAAATTTTGGTGTGATTCTTTAGTCATGATTTAGTTGTGATGATTTGGAGTTTGGTTTTGTTTAATTTTTTTTTGGTTATTTTATTTAATGTTGGTTTTTTTTTGTATTGATTTTTTGAAGGTTAGATTAATAAAACTAATGAAAATATAGTATAATTTAAATAAACTAAATAATTAAAAAATTATTTTTTTGGGTGTAATATTAATATCAAAAGTTTGATGAAAAGATAGAACTTTGTCTCAATACTGTGCATGTAAAAAAAAAATTAGATAAAGCCAATGTTTTTTTTTTACATTTAACGCTTAGAAAAAGATTTTTATGTTTATTTTTTATGGTGCCTTTTTCTTGTATGCTGATTATAGTTTTTATACTTTTCGTTTTAATGTTTTTGTAATTCTTGTCAGAATGGTTATATCCTCAGTATTCTAGTTTCACTATACACGTTCTTTGTTCGATCTTTATATATTCTTTGTATTCTCTTTAAATTCTACTTGTAAAATTTTTATATACTATCTGATTGCTATTTGCATGTTATTTGCATTCTCTTGAAATTTTTTATGTTAATTGATTTTCATTGTGCTCTTTTTCTTTATTTGCACTTTATATACATAGTCAATTTTCTTTTTATAATTAGTGGCTGAAAAAGTTATGTGTCTCTTTATTACAACGAGTTTTTTTGTTCTCATTTTCACATATAAGTAATGCTAAAAATTTAAAATTTCCACACATATATATAATAACATATCTATTAAAGAAAAAAAAATTAACGTTATATATGTCGTAGATAATACGTGAAACCCAGTTAACCGCAAAGAACTAATATCTTTCTAGGGTTATAAGCGATGTAGTTTTTATCTCTTTATAAATTGAAAATCTGAGAAATTGTACCTACAAAAAGGTTTTTTTATATAAATCTTATGACCAAAGAGAATTTTAGCTTGTTTTTATAATTTCTATTATTATTATTTTTCTTTCAATTATCAAAAATATAATCCTCGGTTAATTGTTATATGAGGATATCTAAATTTTTTCTTAGAGTTAAACACGATATTAAAGTGGTTAAACTAAAAAAGAAAGGAATAACTTTGAAAAAGCTTATTTTTTATATTTATATTTTACTTTTACTTTTACTTTTACTATAAATACCGAGTAGTTTGAACTTATAAAAAAGAAGTACCAAAATAAATTAAATTAAATTATACGCATAATTTATATTAAATCTTATCAGCATAATAAATCAGTAGGGTTAATATTAAAATACTATGAACGTTTTATGACAAAATAAATAAATAATCAGAAGCACAAGATTCTGTTGTAAAAATATAGTGCTAAGGAGAGAAATCCTCGGCGACATGATTTCAATAGCGCAAAAAAAATTGTTAGAATGAATTATTATCTGTATATTAAAAAAATCGTAATAGAACCATATTTATATTTATTGAGTGTTATTTATACTATCTAGTGAATATTTTCAATATTTCAGCTAATATAAAAATTTTTTTTTAGTTATTTAACATTAGATAGTAACATTCATTTTAATAGTTTATTTATGGTAAATAATTTTTGAGAAATTTTTTCTCACAAAAATCAATTAAATTTTATAAAGATTAAAAAATCAACAAAAGACTTATTTTGAGTAATTATATTTAGTTTATGATTTTTAAGTAATGGCTAAGAAACGTAAAGAATACTGAAATATCCGCTTTTATTATCCAGGTCCTAATCGACTCATTATCACTCACTCTAATCGAAATAATTGCCAGAAAAATAAAAAATTTAAAAATATATAAATATAGCAGTTTATTTAATATTAGAAACATAAATGAAATCATTTTTAAGCCATTAATATATAAAAATTAAATCTGTATATATTCAATCAAGAAATGAAAATTATAAATGATTATGAATATGAATATCTAGAAAATAAAGACAAGGTCATATTATAAGAATGTGATAAGTATTAATATATCCAACTAGTATTGTATAAAAAATAATATTTTTTTAGAAAAATGAATAATTAAAAATTAAAAACAGGAAAATATTTTAATCTAACCAAATATAATACAATTAAACCATTTTAGCAGTTTTTTAGTCAATTAATGTGGTAAAAATCAGTCTAGAACTGAATGTGAACTTTCTAAAATCCATAATACTGTACATTTTTTTATATCTTGAAGCTATTTATGCTTTTACTGCTCTGGCATTTACCTTAGAATTGAGTTATCTTTTTAAGTAAATATCTTGTATCCAGAAAATTTATAATCATGAAAATTTAATCAAAAATATTCCAAAATTTTATTTTTTTCTATTGTTATTTCAATTCTTGTCTGAACTAGTTTTTTTTTTTTGAAAACAATAAAAATAAGTGTTATCATTTAATTTTCACATCCATTTATTTATTTATTTATTTATTATATTATATTATTGTAGATACGTTTAAAATATAGTCTTTTTTAATATTATTGAGAACCTAATCTATACTATAATATCATACTAATAATAATATATTCTAATTATTAATTTTTATATCTTATTTACCATTATAGTATTAATTATTCAATTTAATTAAGTTTGATATAATAAATAAATGGTTTCGTTTTGAAATTAATTTCCTATTTCAGAATGAATCACTTTTATTAAGTTTTTTGTTTTTTTTTTATAGAATGTTAATTCTAATATAATAATAAACTGACATAAATTAATTTTAAATTAATTTAAATAATCTAAAAGAAAATTTTTTTAGCCAATCTCCTCTTCGCCGCTCTATCAGCTTCGTACCCACTGAGAATTTTTTCAAGGTGGTTCTTAAATTGAATATATTCTGAAATATAAATTATCTGACAAAACGGGCGCCGCCCAAAATTTTTTGCTATTTCTAGCTCATAATTTAGACCTGAGGCACCAGCAAAGAGCTGAATTAAAGATTTTATAACCCCCTCATATCTCCCACCTATAGGGATTAACCAAATGACCCCAGCTGGGGTTCATCAATATTTAATGGAATAAAATTGCTGTCCGAGCTGAAAAAAGCTGGTATGAACTAGAAAATAGTTTAAATTCTGAATCTGCGCCATATTGTAGAGTCTAATAATATGATTTTTACTGTAACAGGATTCTCAAGGCTACAAAAGGGGGGAAATATTTTATATTTTAGGTCGATGATTTTTGCTTTGATCATGTGCTGGTTTGTCGAGTAGAAGCTTATTCTAGATTTCTCCATTTTATGAAGAAAACGTCTCAGAGTAGGTTAAATTTCATCAAATATGATCCAGATTTCTATCTTGCTGATAATATGGTTTCGGGGCCATTTTTTTTATATTAAATCGGTAATTTTTAGCCTTTCAGTTAACCATAGTGACGATGTTATGGCCTGCTGTGATATTTTAAGAATAATGCTTGATCCACATGGCAATACTTGTGACTCGGGCAAACTTTCAAATCAGTATTGGATTGGCTATCAGGTCGGTGATCTTTTTTTTTTTGAGATCGAAATTTTAAAGTACGCACTCTCATTAGCGGTACTTTTGCGTAGGGAAACTGATTTTATTATCCAAACCTTTACTCAACCGCTTTATTTTAGCATTTCTTTTGGCCTTGACAACGTATCAAGTTATCTTATAAACAATAGAATGATTTTTGCGGATAAAACTTTACTCTTACTGTATTCCTCACCCCAACAGCGTCCTATTTTTAGGGTTGCTTAATAAATAAACTTTACTTTGAGTTCGGCCAGAATTTATGACAGGCAATAAAAATAATATGCTTAATAAATGACTTTTTGGATCTTTTTTTTTTTATCGTTGTTAAAAGAGTAGCACTCTATTTTGGATTCATAATATACCCTAAGTATGTGTACTCGTTTGTGGATAAAACTGTCTACTGCTAATTTTTCAGCTCGGTTGAATAGTCGCATTTGACGGTCATGATCGCGCAAATCTAGTAATACATAGCCATTTCCTAAATTACTGAGCATTAATCGGTGGCATCAAAAGAGGTTTTCGGTTTATTGATTGGCTCTGCAAAAAAGACTGCAATTTCGGCAAACAGCAGTTCTGGTATTCATTTAAGAATTTAGGCAACTCCACACCTGATATTTCATTTAAGCTATCTTTAATATAAAAATAAAAAGTTCAAAATACTTTGAGAAACTATTGCGCACCATACAGAGGTTTAGGAAGGCTTTTAAAGTAAATCACCAATACTAGTTGTTATTTTGGGGCCTTAGTTCATCTAACTGATCTTATTCAGCAGTATAACGCCAATATCCACTATCCGAAGCTTGTATATGAGTGACATGTGGGTCTCACAATTATACTCTATGTTGTAGTCTATTGAGAAGATCCAGACTTGCAGATTTTTTATTTTTCGCCACATTTTAATTTCGTATAGAGTGGATTATTCGGAAAATTACGCTTCAAAATTGCGGGATTCGGCCTTTATCTTGATTAAAACTTGATATTCTTGTCTAATGCGGATATTTTCGTAGCTGCAATCTTGAATAACGGCTTAATTAGTTTAGATCAGTAATAAAACACTATAATTTTTGGGGTCATTCATGTCGCCCTTCTTCACCACAGGAACAACCACGCTTGTCGTTATGGATTTCAGGATATTCCCTGTCACGTAAATTATTCTAGTTATTTTGAAAATCATTTTTAAATTATCAGAATTTGGTGATTTTTCAGCAATCAGCAATTTCAAGACCTCAATCGGCTTTTGATTGGATCTCAGATTCTTGTTATTGGAGAAATCATTGATTGCCGCAGTTATATTAGCCCAGGTTAATAAATAGTCGAGGTATGGTTAAAGTTATTGTCATCTGGTGGCATTTTTTTCTATTTTGATTCGCTGCGGCTGTTTCCAATTTGATAGTTGTAAGTTCGCTAAAATGTTTTTTCAAAATACTTAATCTTTCAGTATTTCATTTTGTTAAAACTTTATCTGCGATGTATACTGGGTCGTTGGATCTACAGATGAACGTGTTTCCAGCTCAAGATTTGATTTTTATTCAGTAATATTTATGATTTTTGTTCAGTAATTTACCAGCGATCAATTTCAGATTTTCGACCTGCTTTGAAAATTCCAGTAGCAATCGCATTGCATATATGTAGTTTTTTATTGGCTCAATTTTATCCTTTAATTTTTCAAATATTTTTCGGTGCCTTTTAATTTTTTTGAGAGTGTTGTTGGACAACACTTTTTTTATACTTTCTCCAGTAGTTCCTGCGGCTACCATACAAACTTATTTGTCCCAAAAAGCGTCCATAAGGCCATCTAAAAGCTCATCTAGAGCAATATTTTCATCGGCTAGTGCGAAAAAATGATCATTGCTAGTAAATTTGACTCAGGCAAATAATATTTTTTTGACAATTATTCGCGCACTTTTTTTCGGCACATCGAGGTTGTCGATATTCCACTGCATGGTGATCGGCATGTGGTCTGAAAGGTCTAGAAAGCGGTTTGAGGTACACTAGTTAGGGCGGCTGTTGAGATCAAAATAAAATATGTGGTCTATCATTGGCTCCAATGTGGTTTTATTGTAGCTAGATCAAATTTAGTTTTTCACTTATGCGCTTTACAGCCCAGCTTCCAGTTTTGCAGTAAGTTTTTTTTCTACAAGGATGTACATATTCAAGTGTCCCAGAAGAATTTGCTTTTTAAATTTTAAATTTTTAATTTTAAAACGGTTAAAAATCTCACAAATCGATCTTTTTTTCCGAATTCCTGAGATTTATTTAAGCACTGAGGTGACTAAAAGCTGGAAATTGGCTCCGTTTTTAGTATAACCGGTGATTATCCCAGATAAATATGCTGGAGCTGATTTATATTCACTTTAATGAAGCTCAATATTATTTTTGACTGCGATCAAAAGTCAAATTATGCCCTTGGCTAAGTCGTATTTGAACTATTAACAGGTGTAACCAGTTAGACCAAACCTGTAAGATTTTTTATATAATAAAGTTTCCTGAAACTCTAGAATGTCTGTTTTGCTTCTGAAAAGGTAGTATTCCTGTTTTTCTTTATAAATTTTGACGCTTCTGATATTTTAGGTCAATACATTTATGGTGTCATGACCAGAACTGTGTGTTTTTTTTGACACTTTATGGCGCTCAAAAGCGTTCAAAGTAGGGTCTGTATTTTTTTGTAGCATACTTGAGAAAATAATTATTTTATTACACAAGTGATTTGCATTGCACAGATTTTTATTTTTGTCGCGGCATATTTTAGCTTTTAGCGCCTTTTCCACAGTTCTAATTTCTTGGGCTGAAAACCCGGAAAATGTTTCGGATTTTGACACTATTTCGTCACTCAAGCAACCGTCATATTGTCTGATTTTATAAACAGTATACAGGTTGCTAGAAACATCTATACTGCTGATAAAGTGCTCTTTTATAGTGTCATATTTGAGCTCTGAAACGTTGAAAACGAGCCATTTGTGTTTTTGTTGATTTTTGTTGATTTTTGTTCGATTTTATCATTTTTTTTAATATTTTTGCATGTGTTTTTTGTCACAATTTTTCGATTTTTTTGGTGGATTTTTTAAAGATTTTTAAAATTTTTTGGATTCACCAGCAGCATGTTTAGCACTGCTTGAGTACCTTCAATGTAGATATCATCGTCGTTAAAGTTAGAGTATTCGGGACCTCGGCTATAGTCGATTTTTTGCTTAATTTTGAGTATTTCAGTACCCTTATCGTTTAACTAGTAAGCTTCGCTGTACTCCAGTGACGATGATAGTGCTGGTGGATTTATCAAGGATGAATTGATGGCCCTAAATTTAATCTTTTTTTGTTAGTTTTTTCCTCACTGCTTTGAATTAATTATCAAATTAGGTGTCAACGACGTCGTCAAAGGAATAAAATATTTGATATTTCGGCTAACTTGGCCACGGGCGAGCTTCCAGAGTTGCTGATTTCTATTTTTTTGCTAATATTAGCTGAATCTATAGTTTTATCTTGGAATTTTGTTAAATTATCGAACAGCGTTTCCAGGACGCTCGGTTTAGTGGGGTCGGTTTTGGCTGATTTTACGGCCTTTGGTGCACTTTGAGCGACATTTTGATATGGATTCCGAGCAGCTAGCGCTCCCATCTTGAATGCATCAGCACCGCCAACAGCAGCTCTACGATCTATTAAAGTATCGTGAGTTATACTATCTGTCTTCGCATTCTTAAACTCGAAGGCGTGCGGTCTGAGCCGGTTTTCGGCCGATTTCTTCGATTTGAGTTCGGCTTTTTTTTGGTTGGCCTTATTTTTTCTGCTAATTTTTTCTATTTCCTTTAGTTCGATGTCGGGGCAGGCTGATTTCCAATGACCGACTATTTTGCAGAAGCTGCACGCTTCCACGCACCCTTTGTAGAATAGGCCTATTCTGCCTTCTGGGTGCACCAAGAAGCTTGGGATTGCGGTTTCCGGGGTACTTTTCCGGAAGAGTACCTTCATTCCAAACGGAATGAACGCGTTGGTACCTTTTTGGGCCCATGCACTGTCATCATCGATGGTGCCGAGGGGTAAAAGTTGCTCTTTTATTAGCTTAATCATCGTTAATATACCAGTGTCGCGGTGATTTGGGATGCTGATAATGGTCACATCCTCTTCAAATTTCACCGTCT
>LSSN01002552.1:0-11302 GCA_001970855.1 Smittium culicis | reverse complement strand
TATCTCGAACGACGTCTGAAACGTCGTTCGTTTGAAAGAATACAGTCAACGACATATGTCGGGGATTTTCCCACTTCTACACCTAGAGTTTATATTCTAGGGTTTTATTTGGTTCAAAATTTGTATAAGAAAAGGTTTATAAAAAAAACGATATAAAACTTTGATTATTTTTTATTCAGTAGTGGTTTTGTATCTCCCCTTCTTCTCCCAATTTTTTAGTAAAAAGTTACGACTATTTATACCAAAACTGCTTTCCCAAACAATCGCTTATTTATACTATCAGTTTTTACAGTGTCTCTGTAATAAGTGTAAAATATAAAATATTGAAATAAAACAAATAACCTAGTAGTTATTCGAAAGTAAAATATATAAAATAATATAACATTACTCATAAACAGGATCGCTTTATAAAAAACTCATGAAGAATATTTTGTACTTTGTGATAAAAACTAAAGAAAAACCTTTTTAATCACAATCTTTAAGATCTGTAATCTTAATAGAAAGAAAAAAATAGAATATAAAGAAAATAATAAAATGATTGGATTCGATGCAATTTCGTTGGTTAGAAAGAATCCACTACGACACATAAGTTCCAAGACCTTGGGTTTCGAGGAAACGCCGCTGATCCTCCACGCCATCAAGCTCCAGTGCTTTTTTTCCGAGAGCGGAGACTTTCCGCTTTTGGGATCTGGCACTACTGTTGTTGCTTGCAGTAGTAAAGGTTGGAACACAGAGAGCGACATCAGATCCGGGAACCATTTGGCCGATTTCCACATTGGCGTAACTAAATTCATCGTTATTCGTTCCCTGCGCACCTTCTACACGGTTTGCGCAATCAGATTCCAAGGTGGGCACGCATAAGGGATGTTTAACGATGTTCATTTGAAAACTAGTGAGTTCTGTCGCAGAGCTTGGTTGTCGATGAAACAGCTGTAGTATTTCTTTGTCTTCTTGTTCATCAGGGAGGCAAATAGATCCAAGTCGTGTGGGCCATGCATGGAGTTTAGTGTGTCGAATGTCTCCTGAGACAGAGACCATTCGGTTTGAGCTGTCAGTCTGCTCAGAGCATCTGCTGGATTGAGTACTGATGGGATATAAGTCACCTGAGGACGAGTATTGGTTTTCAAGAAGTGTGACCAAATTTTCTCGGCTATTCCGAGAAGTTCTGGGAAAGTCGTTCCTCCGAATTTCTTTACGTACGATAGTGTGGTTGTGCTGTCCAAGTAGACTAACACCGCTCGTGCTATCACAATCTTTAGCTTGAGTGCATGCAAGACCGTCATCAGACTCTTGGCGTTTATATGCATCTTTGCCTCGGATTGTATCCATGATCCTGAGTATGTTTGGTGGCCTACCAAAATCCCCCACGCTGAATCGCTGGAGTCCGATAAGATATCCAATTCCGGGGTCTCTGGAAAGAACGAGAGATCGTTACATGGTTTCAGCTGGTTCTTCCAGGAAAATAGGTTCTGGATGGCTGTGCTCTTCAGTTTCACTGTCGAAGTCCATGATTCCAATGTCGACAGGGAGTAGTTCTTGAGCTCCAGGAGTCATCGAAGCATTAGAAAGCCAGGTAGAAGAGCGATTGACATTGCTTGAGCTTTCCCAATAAAGCTCGCTAGACATATGTCTTCTGGCCAGCATTCAGAATTTTAATGGCCTCGCGTCGAAAATCCCGGATCTTGGTTGTCGGAACCTCCAGCGTCATGTCCTAGGTATTTATTATCATCCCCAGATGTGTGATAGATTGGGATGGGGACGTAGACGATTTCTCGTCGTTGATCTTGAATCCAAGCTCCCGGAGCTTGAAGTATATCCTGTGTGTGATTTTCGCACACGCCTCTTTGGATTCTGCCATGATTAGTAGGTCATCCAAATATGATGAGATTCGCATTCCTTGGGACCTGGTGCATTGTAAGACATGCCAGAGAATTCTGGTGAAAACCAACGGGCTCAGCGATAACCCGAATGGTAGGACCCTAAACTGGAAACAGCGGCCATTCCAACGAAAGCGTAGGCACTTCCGACACTGCTTAAATACCAGGATATGCATGAATGCATCCTGTACGTCGAGGGACGTCAAATAATCTATTCTGCGGAGCATGCGGCAGATGGAAGACAGGGTCTCGATCTTGAAGTTCTGCTCCTCCACATGTTGGTTGAGCTTGCGGAGGTCTAAGACTAGTGTGAGGCCTCCAGTATTTTTCGGGACCGTGAGCAGCTGGCTGTAGAAGCCTGGATCCTTGAGCTGTATCTCTTCGATGGCTTTCTTGGCTAGGAATGATGCCACTTCGTCAGTCAAAACTTTGCTGGCCTCCCGGCTCAATTTCCTCTTGTACCGATGCGGGTGGGGCGTCAGAAGTGGCATTTGAGGGCGACTCACTTGGAGTGGGCCTGAAGGGCACCTTTTGAAATGGGAGTCGCTCGGGAATCGAGGTCGTCTCCGGCGAAAATTCAACCTTCGCCCGAATTTTCGTATCGGACGACCTCGATCCCGGAGCGGGAGAGTGGGGGTTCTTTAAGGGGATTCAGAATCCCCTCTCCACTATGTTCCGAACCCATAGGCTGTTCGTTAGTCTGGAACATGCCGATTTGAACATAGCAAGGCGTTTCCCTACTGGGGGGCTGTTCTGGGTCTCTACTGAGACCCCCTCGCGCGGCCGCGACTCCTTCCGCGAAAACTTGACTGGCGGTCGGCGGTCCTGTTGCTTGGATCGGCTTCAGTGGTAGTTGCAGCGTTGGTGCTCTGCGCCGTACCAATGTTGATGCTGATCGAATTCTTGTTGTTCGAGCTCTGCTGGCGCTTGCGAAAGGGCTGGACACGTTGACGCTATGCTGCTGGTTTCTTGGCAATGAGGACGTCCAACGCCTCTTGATCCATCAGTGGTTTGGTATCTGGTTCGACGAGCTGTGTAGGTTTTCCTATGTGTTCGAGCCCCTTATTTAGATTATCCAACCTAGGTTGGGTTACTGTAGTGGCTATGTACGATAGTAGGGCTCTCATAGTGCTCGCAAACATGACCTCGGGATCCTCAGAGGTGTCGAGTCCAGGGTTGTACTGGATTCTTCGGTGGACAAAGTAGTCAATAGGTCTTGTTGCTTGAGCAAGAGCTACTTTATTCCCATATAGGGCTGTGTCAGACTTCATCACTGCAGTCGATGCTGAGTCGTTCAGTGGAGGAGGGTTGTAGTTCATAGAACTAGTCCTTGGGCAAGAATATATTGCATTATTGTGCTCTTCTTCTGCTAGCGGCGAGCGGAAGAAGTCTTCTTCAATCGATGGGAAAGCCTCAGTGAGTTCTGGGTAAGCTGTCAAGTCTGTCACTGGGATTCTGGTAATGAAGTGTGGATCCTCTGGTTCCTGGTTTCTCTCGTTTTTGCGCAGGAGTTGTTGTACCAGTTCGGTCAACACCTTTACTTGATCTTGGCTTGCTGGAGCTTGAATTTCAGCTATTTGTTCCATCGTTTAATATTTTGAAGGGAGATAAAATTTTTATATTCTTAGGTATAAAAATTTAGTTTGAAAATCTTTATGCTGGTATAGTACCTTTGCGAAAGAAAAGATGATAAGGATATCACTACTGCGTACTTTACAGTTTATACCATAAAATTTTTTTTTAGTTCATTTTATTTACTTTGATTTTATTGGCTTTAGATTTTCGTTCTAGTTTTATCCAAAAAGATGATAACACTTAATATGTCTCCTCTCTGATGTATAATGTATTTGCTCTTGAATAATTTTGGCTTAATTATACCAATAGTAATATAAATTTTTTGTTTAATAAATAATATTAATTCATAATAAAAGTATTATTTCGAATACAAAAGAAATAAAATCAGCATATAAATTTGTTAATAGAGAAAATCTGTATATGTTATCATCGTCTATAAATAAATATATTTCTATATTAATTGTATATCTTCTAACAGTTGACAAAATATTCCAAAATTCACTATATAAATGCACTAATAAATCTCAGATACTTAGATTGGCTTGGTTTCTATAGTTTTTAGTTAAAATAAGCTTTTCGTGCTAATTAAATGTTTGAAAACAACTAGAGCAGGATAAAAGCCCAATTACAAAAACTATACTGTAGAATAGCCGAGATAACTTAAGAATTTATTATTAATATATTGTAAAAATGTGTATTATGAACTTGGACTAATGATTATTAAAACTTCCACATGAAAAATGAATTTCTTGGAATAAATTATAGCTATATCAAATACAATTATACAAGTTTAAATTACATAAACTAATTCTATAGCCAAGCGAGTAAAAAGCCAAATTTCTTGCTTAGAGGATAAATGAATAAAAATCCAATTAATGAATAAATAAATAAATAAACACTTCGTTTTTTATAACAGGTTGCGACTATCAAAGTCATATTTATTAAACAATATCACTTTTTTAGCATTTAGGCTAACTATTGTTTAAAATAATAACATAAAAATACAATTCCAAAAAAAAAAAATTCATTTAAAGAAAAATTTAAACCAGTATATAAATTTTCACACAGATAAGCTCAATATATAACTAGAATGTGTGCTTAAACTTAACAATCGGTTATGAAATAAAAGACGAACGTTTTACATCTTGTAAGATACTTATTTCATTGGTTCGAAATTCTTGATGAGCAATATTTAATTTTATTAAACAATTGCTGGCATTTAATCATTAGGCTTTTAAATCTGATTCAGAAAAATATCTGTTTTAAAGCCAACTAAGCGAGATATTCATTTTAGAAAGTTAGGATATTTAATCTGGTTCTCAAAAATTAATGAAAGATACTTAGAGTTTGCACTGTTCTTCTAATATTGGGAGCTTTAGAAAATTAATTTTTTTACATTCCCAACGTTGCAATTAAATTAATTATTTTTTTAAGAGTATGGGAATTAGGAATATTAATTGTTTCAGAGAATTTAGAAAACGTACACAGCAAATGAATAATATAAAACATTTATACACAATAGGCATTGTAAATACGAGTTATATTTTATATTTTAGTTTATTAGACGATATGATATTCCAATATGTAGATATTTAAGTATTTCCAAATAGAATTAAATTTAGTGTGGCTTCAATAAGTGCTTCATTTTTGGATAAAATTTATATTGATATATGTTAGTTTTACCAATAAAAAAATATTATTTTATAATTAGATAAATATTATTCTATATACCTGGATCTAATAAAAAAAATAATAGTAGTAGTACAGTTTCATTGTGAGTATTCTTAAAAAAATATATTAGCTAATAAAAATATTCTTGGTAAATTTATTAATATTATAGTTAACTTAAAACAATAGAAAAATTAAATGATAGCACTATCGATGATTGTTGATATATCTATCTACAAAAGCTATTTAGCAACATTAACATACAAGTATGCAGAATGTGGATGCAGGATAAAACGTTGGAGAAATTAGACGCATGTATATTAATAAATAATATGTTATCTAGACAATTATAAGTATAATAAATTTCATGGTTAATTAGAATCTAGAGAATGTGGTACTAATCTATCGAGAATATAAACTCAAGTTATAAAAGACTAATTAGACATACCTGTGTAAAGAATGTTAAAAAAATGGGCTTGTATTTACTTTTTAATGTAATTACTATTGAAATTAAAATAGTTGAATTATAGCTCTGTTTTGGAAATCGATCATTGGTTCAAATATAATTAGAAGGCTAATATCAATAATTTTGCAGGAATTTATATAGTTTTCATTCTTATGGATATATTAATAAGAAAAATAATCAGTTTAAAAAAGTATAAAAAAGGCTGCTATTTTTTATAATTAAGCTATAAAAAAAACAAATTCCATTATTTATACTACATCAACTTTGTCGCAAATATAATTCGGATTTTAATAAGTTGTAGAATAGCAAATATGTTATAATAAGTAACTAATATTTTAACAAATAAAATATATTCAAATATTGAAACATGGATAATTCAACATCTAAACAGGGAATATAAAAAATACACTATTATTGAAGGATGAAGCAACTATTGAATAAATTATCACGATCGACGGCAGAATTATGAAATGAATCTAAATAAATATCCAGGATAGAGCCGAAAAAATCCGAAACTTAGATAGGAACGAAAAATAAAAGGTTATTGAAACGCTAACTGAAAATCAAACACGGAGGCATTCTGAAACAAATCTGAAGCGAATCTGAGACTCTATCTATGAAATTATCTGGGACGCTATCTGGGAAAATAACGCGTACTCTAACTGGGATTCTAACTTGAGATAAAACTAGGATATATATTAGGAAAACAGCTGTGATTCATTCTGAAACTTAATCTGCGAAAAATATTTAACGCCACACACGATGAAGCTAGAGCACTGTCTGTGACATGATCTGTAAAGAATCTGGGGGTGCATTCTGTTACTTGTACAATAACGATATACACAATGAAAACGGAAATAACAATTTTTTAGGTAAATTGAACTCAAACTGAACGTAAAGGTGTATCATAATTCTGAATTGACATCTAGAACATACTATATAATCATTATTACAATATGATTCAAAAAATCCTTGGTGGCCGAAATCATTATTAATTAATTCTAATTGATAATAAACTTATTCGGATAATACTAAAACTCACGCAGTGATATTATTTTATTGAGTAAAGTATGCAGCACCTGATAGATATTCAAGACATCTATTATTAATTATATAATATATACAAGCAGGGAAATGTGGAAAATAGTAATTTTGGGCGAGGTAATTTAATATCCGGATAGCCATTACAATAACAGATATTTATTATAAGATTATACATTTTATATACATACTTAGATTTAAATTAATTAAAGCAATTAATATTAAAATCTTTGCAGATGTGGCGTAGTGATGTGGTCATATTGAAAATCAATAGTCATAGACTGACGGGGTGATTTCGGATAAAAAATTATAGTTGATTGTATAATGAGTGATAATAATTAGTAAAGCAATAAGTACTATCAAATTATCTCGTAATTGGGATATAAAATTATATTAAGATTGAGTATGAAAGCATATAGGATATTAAGAAATGTTTATAATAAACACTTTATAAGTATATAGAGAATTAATGGATAAATATAATGGCTGAATCATATAATAAATTTATTGAGAAAATAAAATTAATTAATAAAGCATAGTGTCATAATCATATTTGTAATACTTTATTTCCCAAGGTCATAATCATATTGGGAGTATGACAATATCATCATACTTTGCTACTCAACCGCAGATCTCTTTATCAGAGCAATCCCATTGGACCACCCCAAAACCGACCAAATCCGCTTTCCTCTATTCTGGAATCCTTTATATATTGGCAGCATAATCCTTCACACGGAAGATTTTGCTCTTCAACAGATTACATTTACATTATTTTACTATTTGAATTCTAAGCCTAGTAAATAAGGTATTATTAAACTATTCCTGCATTTATCCTTGTATTCTCTTCTAGACCCTGACACATAGTTGGGAAATAGGAGAAATGGGGGTTTCTGGTACAGTAAGTGAAAATGGGGCGTTAGGAAGTTGAGGTAAGAGATTTGAGTAGATTCGGAGGAGACGGATAGCAAGAATATGAACAAAGGGCGAGTTGTGGATGAATGAGAGGAGGGTGAGGAGAGGGAGTGTGTATATAGGGGAAGGTGGGCGAGATGAGCGAGGTTGTGACGGAGGGGGAGTTAGGAATGATGGCTTCGTTAAAGGTGGTGAGGAATTGGGAACCGAGGTTAGGACGAAGGGAAGTTAAGGTAAGGTAAGGTGGGTGAGGTGGGGGGGAGATTAGGGTTAGTTGGATTTAGAAGAGGAGGTGAGGTGAGTGAGGTGAGTGAGGTGAGTGAGGTGAGTGAGGTGAGTGAGGTGAGTGAGGTGAGTGTGAAGGGTAAGCTGGGGAGGGGGGGAGGGGGGGGAAGTATGAGGTTGTGACGGTTTATGTGTATCCGATTATTTGTTTTTATTATTTTTAGCCAATGTTTTTAATACTATTTTATTTAACGTATTTTTTGCTCGGATACATAGTCGATTGTGATTTGAGTTTGAGATTAAAGTGGATTTATTCTGTGATATATTTATTAGTTTCAATTGTAGATTGGTTCAGATTTTTTTTAATGTCGATCGAATTAGTGTTGTTGCAATGGGTTTGTTTATCTATGGTTTTTGGACCATAATTTTGCGTTCGTTGTTGGTAAAAAAATTTTTTTGTTAGTATGAAAATTT
Source organism: Smittium culicis (assembly GCA_001970855.1). NCBI lineage: Eukaryota > Fungi > Kickxellomycota > Harpellomycetes > Harpellales > Legeriomycetaceae > Smittium > Smittium culicis. Next base: position 3,064 of record LSSN01002552.1, on the reverse strand, counting down.
GCTGAAAAATTTGATTGATTATTGATGATTGACTTATTGTAAATTGAAAGTGTACGATAATATTTTTTGGCACTCGATCGATTTCGTTTGTTTTTCTAGATTTGTAAGTACTGTTTAATTTTTTTTTTTAAAGTTTTTTATACTCTTTTTATCATATATTTGTTTGGTTATTTACAATTATCTTTCTCAATATAGATAATTAAGGTAATAAAGTTTAATTTATTAATAAGTTGGATTTATTATATATCCAAATTTCATACCACAGGTTTTTTTTTTTTTTTTGGTTTTTTATTATTTTTATTCTATAATATATTTTATTTCCATCATTTATATATTTCTGAGGAAATATTTTATTAATTGATACTTGTACCTTAAATTTTATTTGAAATGTTAAAGAATAATGTTTATTTTGATTTAAATTTTTAATTTTCATGCAATTAAATTATTCTTGGATAGATTGGTATTCATTCTATCGATAGATATGTGTGTTTTATAACATCTATATTTATTTCACTCTATATCATGTTTAGTTAATTTTCAGAAAATCATGCACAAAATTATTAAATAAAACGCCCGCTTTAATTTCTTTAAAAAGTAATAATTTTAAATTTGAATCAAGATAGTATTTTAAAATTTTCAGCAGTTATAAGTTGGATTCATCATGTCTGATACTAAACTGTATAAATATAATATCTATAAAGATTTTTTAGTAATTTTATATTATAAGTATTATTATTTAGTAACATTTAATAATCATTTTAATTCAATACATCCAAAATTATAATTCGAGTTTATCTAAAAATGAGCTATAAATAAATACAATAATTGTCTCTGAAAAATTCTCAATTATCTATTTTTTTTATATAATACAAATCTATATTTATCGTTTCAATACTCAAGAAAAAATCTGCATAAAAACTTATAATTTCAATTTCTACAAATAAATTAAATTTATACTCGCTATAAAATACTTAGATATTTAGTAAATAAGATAAATTTTTTTAAATATTATATATCAAATACATTATAATAATAGATATTTCAGTATAATAGTATTTCAATTTGATAAACAGTAGATTTATTTAATTTATGAGTCAATAATAATTACTTGTAGCTTATTTTTTGAAAATAAAATCAAAAAATTAAGCTATAGATAAAATTCCAATCAGATTCTTTTTCTATGTAATACACTTTTATTTAATTCTTTCAACCTATATTGAATTTTTTTAGAAATATAATCTTTACAACAGCAATTTTCAAACAGTAAAAAGTTAATCATTTTTTTACACTAATTTTATGATATAAATTAAGACTATACAAATATATATACCTATTTTGAACCTATTTTTCATAATAAAAACATGATGCTATATACAAATTAACTTTGAGCTAAATTGAGTTAATTTTTATTACCTGTAGTTTTAATCACTCGCAACTGGATTTATATCGGTAATTTTGTAATATTCATATAATTTTTATTTAGAAAAATCGTCTTTATAGTAATGAAGGTAATTTTAATAGTAACTCAATATAACAAAATATTTTTTACTAAGTTTAATTATTTCTGTAATTTAATTAAAATATTTCTATTAAGCTTCAAGTATATAAATTTCTTTATTGAACTGCTCGGATCAAATTAAAATAGAATAAACTATAAAAATACCTCCCCATAAAAAAATTAACTATTTTATCATTGTATAAATAATTTTTTAAATACTAATATAGTAACTTGCACTTCAAAAAATTCTTAGAATATTATCAAAATTGTTTTATATTAGAAAATAAAAATAAAATTTAAAAATAATGAAAAAAAAACATAGAATTGGTAATATTTACTTATAAGATTATCAATAATTAATGATTAATATTTAATGTTTACTGTTTAATATTATATATATTTACTAATAAAATATAATTTATTTTGTGAATTTATATCCTTATAAAAAAATTTTCGGATTTATATAATATTATTGAGTTAGATTTTTTTCCATTCTTGTTTATATAAATTTATATAAGTACAATTTAAAATATATTTATAATAAATTCATTTATATTCACATAGTTTTTTGTTTATAAAAAAAATTTTTAAACACAATTCAGCTCGAATTAATTAATAAAAAAATCTTCAATAAATGCCTTTTCGAAATTTTTTAGTTTTTTTATTTTAATTAAATAAGAAATAAAAGTAAATCTAATAAGTTCAGCATATAAAGTAGCTATTGAAAATTCACTTTATCTACCTAAAGTCATTTATTTATGCTCTCGGCTTTATTAAGTAAATATATATAATAAAATTAAATAACGAACATTAATATAAACCTATGATGCTATATTAAATTTAAATTTCCAAATTTAAATTTGCGAAAATAAGTAATTTTAGATAATTTTTAAAATTAATAAGAGATAAGCCCTATAAATTGGCTCACTGTTCTTTTCTCACGATTATATTTAGAAATATGTTAGGAAATTCATACAACTAAATTTATTTAAGATTGTGGGTTTTAGTTTAGATGGGTGAAATCAAGAAGTAAAAAAATTAAGATAAAAAAAATATATGTGCTGGTAGTAATAATTTATATGTTATAATGTAAGTATTCGATAATAGGAAGAACTTTAACTCATTATACTTCAGAGGAGGAGACATATTAAGTGTTACCATCTTATTGGATAATACTAAACCGAAAATTACAAACCAATAAAAATAAAGTGAAATAAAATGAACTAATAAAATTTTTATACTATAGAATGTAAAGTACACGTTAGTGTTATCCTTATCATCTTTTCTTTCGCAAAGGTACTCTACCAGCATAAAGATTTTCAATTTTAAAATTTTTTTTTTTTTACACTTTAAAAACTTTAAAATATTATTTTCCTTCAAACTATTTAACGATGGAACAAGCTAACACCCAGGCACCAATGAGCCAAGAACAGCTAATGATGTTGACTGAAATGGTTCAGCAACTCTTTAGAGAAAGAAACCGCGAGCAGGAACCTGAGGACCCTCATGTCACAACAAGGATACCGGTGACAGATCTCACATCCTATCCGGCGCTAACTGAAGCAC
>LSSN01002549.1:0-36390 GCA_001970855.1 Smittium culicis | reverse complement strand
ATTTAAGTATTTCATTTGTTTCATTTGTTTCATTTGATTACCAAAATGACTCGATTTAGTCTTTAGTAGGATTGCGCCCATTAGATAAGAATTTTATTAATATTTAAGGATTTAAATATATTCAGAACTTATTTTACTAGCTTTATTATTCGAAAGTGTGAATTGAATAAAATTATTGACTATTTGATAGCTTATTATCTCTTTCCCGCCCAACCCTGTTTATAAATGAGATTTTATTGGTTCATTTACGATTTATATAATGGTTTGTTATTCGCTAGCATTCTACAATAAATCGATATTTGCATGAGCATCTTTAATACATTATTTTTATTGAACACAGTTGGCTATTTGTTATTAGATCAAAATCGGTCTAATTACCAAGAAAGGGTTATAAATAATTTTCTAAAATAGTTTGAAAATAAAAGCGAAGCTAATGCATAAATCTCGCTTCTATAAACGCATCTCTAATATGTAAAAACCCAAGTTTCATTAGTAATTCGAAATTGTGCAAAACATGATACGCTTTTTTTTCTACTTTAAGAGCAATTAATCGCATTATTATAACTAGTTTTTTTTTCTATTATAGAAGTAAATGCTTGTGTGTAAAAAGTATAAATTGATAAAAAATGCGATAAAAATATTCATCTATTCGTAATCTGATAGAGGTGGGCAAGAGCAGACTAGGTTGGTATCGCCGTAGGTGTCGTCAACACGACTAACTGTAGGCCAGAACTTGCGTGTTTTGAGATAAGGCAGAGGGTATGCTGCACTAGCGCGTGAGTATGGGTGATTCCATTGATCGGCCAACAAGTCAGAAACTGGGTGTGGACTGTTTACCAATAAGTTGTTATCTTTTGGCATGTTTCCAACCTCAACCTCTCTAATTTCATTTCTAATACTGATCATAGCATCACAGAAGTGATCAATTTCTTGCTTAGATTCGCTTTCAGTTGGCTCAATCATCAGTGAGTTAGGTACAGGCCATGACATGGTAGGAGGATGGATACCATAATCCTGCAATCGCTTTGCGACGTCAACAGAGCCGATTCCAGTACTCTTTACAAACTCCTGCAAATCTATGATAAACTCGTGCGCGCAGTAGCCATTGTTGTTAGTATATTTAATAGAGTAATGTTCACCTAGTCTTTTAGCCATATAGTTTGCATTAAGAATTGCAGCTTCGGTGGCTTTAGTTAAACCAGCTCCTCCCATAAGTTTAATGTATGCCCAGGTAATTGGTAGGATTCCTGCAGAGCCGAATTGAGCTGAGCTGACAGGACCAGAAGATGTTTCTGAGAAATGATCAGATCCAGATTTAAACGTTGGGTGACCAGGCAAAAATGGAATCAGGTGCTTTTTAACACAAATTGGACCAACTCCAGGCCCACCTCCGCCGTGAGGAACACATAGAGATTTATGATTATTGATGTGGCAAACATCAGCTCCCATATCACCTGGGTTAGTTATACCAATTTGTGCATTCAAGTTTGCACCGTCCATATAAACTTGACCACCATTATCGTGAACAATCTTGGTAGCTTCTTTGATGCCTTCTTCGAAAATTCCGTAAGTGGATGGGTATGTAATCATAACAGAAGACAAATTTTCTGAATATTTTTCTGATTTCAATTTTAGATCAGCTAAATCTAGGTATCCTTTGCTATCACATTTTACGGTAACAACCTTTAGGTTCGCCATTACAGCGGATGCGGGGTTAGTCCCGTGTGCAGATGTTGGAACTAAGCAAATGTTTCTATGCGATTGATTAATAGATTTTTGGTATGCTCTGATTGTGCGAAGGCCTGCGTATTCCCCTTGGGCTCCGCTATTTGGTTGAAGACTACATCCGTCCAGCCCTGTTAACGCACAAAGGTCGGCTTCCAAGTCAGAGATCAATTTTTTGTATCCTAGTGTCTGGCTCTCTGGGGAGAAAGGATGGATGTTTGAAAACTCTGGCCAAGTAATAGGAATCATTTCAGAAGTGCTATTGAGTTTCATTGTGCAAGAGCCTAGCGGTATCATTGCATTCGCCAAAGATAGGTCCTTATTTTGTAACAAAGTTAGATATCTTAACATTTCAGTTTCAGAGTGATACTTGTTAAATACAGGGTGTTCGAGTATTTTTGTTTGCCTAGTAAGATTCACAGGAATATTATGTGAAACTGCGGCAGTTTGAGGCAAATCTGGTAGTATGGAGTCAATTGAAGAGAAATCAGCCCCAAATATAGTAGCCAAATCCTTAATATCGTTTAAAGTGACAGTTTCGTCCAATGAGATTCCGACGTGACTATCATCTACCAATCTAAGATTAATACCTTTGCTTTCAGCAATGTCAATGATATCCTTAGCTGATTTTCCGTTAGTCTGGATAAGGAGGGTGTCGAAGAATTTATTGTGTACGACATTATGCTCAGTTTTGTTGATTAGCTCAGCTAAAGCAACAGTGAATCTGTGAATGCTATTTGCGATATTTTTAAGACCTTCTGGACCGTGATAGACTGCGTACATGGCAGACATGTTTGCTAAGAGGGCCTGAGCGGTACAGATGTTTGAAGTAGCTTTGTCTCTTCTAATATGTTGTTCACGGGTTTGAAGAGCAAGTCTATATGCAGTACGACCTTTAGTATCAACGGATACGCCTACTAAACGACCTGGGACTTTCCTCTTTAGTGCATCAGTTGTAGCGAAAAATGCGGCGTGGGGTCCACCATAACCAAGAGAAACACCGAATCTTTGAGAGTTTCCAAGAACAATATCAGCGCCGAATGAAGAGGGCGGTGAAAGAACTGTCAATGCCATTATATCAGCGCTTACGCAAAGTAGTGCGCCATGATCGTGGACTGATTTTGAGAATGTGGTATAGTCATTAATTGTACCAAAAGTATCTGGGTATGAGACCAAAGCGCCAACAAGTTTTCCTTCAATTTTGGTGAAATCAAAAGATTTGTAGTCGCCAACAATGACATTTGTGTTGAAGCCTTCTGCTCGTGTTTTTAGAACAGCAAGAGTTTGAGGATGGCAGTTAGCGTCAGCGAAAAATACAGGCTTGATATTTTTTTTAGCAGAGTTAATACACATAACAAGGGCTTCGCCTGCGGCAGTACCTTCATCGAGCAAGCTAGCGTTTGCCATTGGGAGACCTGTTAGGTCTTGAACCATAGTTTGGAAATTGAGTAGACTTTCTAATCTTCCTTGCGAAATTTCCGGTTGGTATGGAGTGTATTGGGTATACCAGCTTGGGTTTTCTAAAAGACTTCTTAGAATTACAGGAGGAGTGATAGTATTATTGTAGCCCATCCCGATATAAGAACGGAATACTATGTTTTCTTTAGCAATTTCTTTAAGTTTTTCGAGCATTTCAGACTCAGATAAACCGCCGTCTTGGATTTTTAAGCTTTTATTCATTCTAATGGAGTCAGGGACTACTTTGCTGATCAATTCTTCAGTTGATTTAAAGCCAATGACATTAAGCATGAGATGAATTTCATTTTCCCTTGGACCTATATGGCGTCTTGGGAAAGAGTCTTGTCTTCCTAGCAAACTAGCTTTGCTATTTTCTGTTTCGTTAGTGGAAGGGTATGAGAAGTCTATAATTTTCGAAGTGTTATTATTAGTAAAAGCTGTAGCTGAGAAATGCCTTAAGCTTTTGAACTTTGTTAGTTCTTGAGAAGCTTTGGATAGAATAGAGTAGCGAGTGAAAGGCCTTGTATATAAAGCCGATGAAGAATTGGCAAGTAAGGAGACTCTAGAAGAGCCTTTTTTAAGAGAAGCCGAGTACATGATTATATTATGTATTGACTACTGCTATTTATAAGTTATAATTTAGAGTTTGTGGTATATTTAAAGCAGAAAACTGGGCTGTATATAGTTTCTATGGCGATATGTAGAAACAGTGTTTGTTATAAGTGTCAATATGAATGAATTAAGATAAAACTGCGAAATTACAAACTGGTGAAGTATTGAAAGGATTTTGAGCTGTTATTTATACATTTTTTGGCCATTTCTCTATAGCTCTTTGCCAACAAGATGCATTACTTTAAAATCAAATTATTTTTTTATTGAAGATATAACAAACACTTTCAATAAATGGATGAGCTTATTTCCACCGAAAGCGTCAAATTGCCAAACTAATAAGAGTAATAATACAATTAAAAATTTTATTTCTTTTCCACCAAAAATAAAAACTTTTGATCCAGCAGTATCGCAATATGATTTGCTAAATTTTTGATAGCGTTGAGCTTTATATGCACTTTTTCTTGAACTTACATAATCGAACTCTTTAATTATGTGCTATTGATAGCCAATCACTCACTAGTAAAACGATACTCCACTCTCATGTGCTGCTTTTTATACATCATTAGCCTACATTGTATGAACTGACAAATAACATTCAACCATAAAAAATAGATTAGTATAATTACAAGCCCATACGCCAATCACCAATTCTTAAAGCGCTGACTTGACTTTCCACCTAATAAAAATTAAAAAATTTTCCATTATAAAGTACAGCAATGAAAGAAGCAAAGCACCTCCACTTTATCTCGATATGCCCATCTCCATTGAAAAACAAGCTACGCTAATGCAACATGCTAGCGAGATTTCAATAAAACCCATTTCAAGCAATATCTTTGGAGCTAACAAATGCCGACTTTTTTGTTTCTATATTTTTGATAAACCTATATGTAGATGATAGGTTTTTTCTCTCACTTACTCGCTAGCTCTCTCTCTCTCTGTCTCTCTCTCTCTCTCTATTAGCCATCGGAGAGTATGAATTCGACTCTTCCAGTTGTGGAGCTACCCCTATCATGATAACTTTTTTGATAAATTTATAGTAAATACTCTACTTATTTCCTAATTACAATTGGTTTGAACATTATAGAAAGGCTTGAGCTGACCAATGTCGAGAAATAAATAGCATTGCTAGTTCTATAAAGAAAATTTATTCTTCTTATTCCACCACTTCACGATTTCTGAACCCCATTGGCCAAGCTAGGATTTAAGGTGCTCAATAAAATCTATTGATTTATCTGTTTGAAATTGTCCTGAAAAAGGTTTATGCATTATATAGTCACGTTGAAAAATAAGCCATAAAATCATCCCATTCATTCTTCTTATAAATATAATACAGTATACTTATTGGTACTTTTCCTCTCATTTAGATCAGAACAATCAAAATAGTTGGACTTAAAACTCAATTCCCAATATCATTGGCCATTCCTTCAATTTATTGATAAAGAGTATAAGCTATTACTGGACAATGCCCATACTATTATCACTGTACTCTTCTTCCAGATTTGCTTAGTTTAGTCATTTTTACCAAGCCAATATAATCTTTTTTGATTAATATCTTTAAAGCATTTCAAAACTTATGCAACCCAGCTAAATGACCATTTTATTAAACTGATAAAATTTCTTAGATAGCTTAATATTTGTATCTTATTTCACCACCGTTAAAATAATAATGATTTTAATATTATAATTAGATTCCTAAAAATATTATTATTATGATTTATCCATAATAAGTATCATGAGTTGACTTTTAATATATTTTCTTGATTTATTAAAAGTAAACTTGAAATTCATTTCTGATCAAACTATCATTTTCTATGGCTTATGCCAAAGCACTGACTCGATTTAACTTTTTCGTTATAATTAACAACTATAAATTAAACAGCTAAAAATAATTATCCAAATAAAAAATTCTAACCCATTTATACAAGATACTAAAATAAACTATTGGTTCCATATTTCTGAATTAATTCTTATGATTAGTGCTATGCCAAATATCAGTACATAATCAAAAGTCTTTCGGAGTGCGCTTTTTCATCCAAATTAAATAAAATTAAAACAGCACTTGATCAAAATTTAAATAATCTAACAATTACTCGAAGTAAACTGACTCCAAAATATAATTTCTTGGACATTTATAAAAGGGAATAGATCGCTAAAAAATATGGATTTAGCACTGAATAAAAAATACTTCAATAATTTCAATCTATATTCATTTCTTCTTACGAAATTAATAATATGTTAATCATGTGATATAGTTGACACTAATAAATTATTAAAAAGTTCATTATAAAACTACATTATTCTCTAGTGAGTATCATTTTTGGGATTTCCTATGAATAAATATCAAATCTTGAATTTTAAAATTAAAATGCAAGGACATTTCTCTATCGCTCATGCAAAAACGGATTTACTATATATATTTGACCTTTTGTCATTGATTTTTGATCAAAGGTAAAATTGCTATAAATTTCAAAATTCAAAATTTCAGGGAAAAGTATACATAAAATTTTATCGCCCTGAATACGTTGCATATCATAAATTACATTTATTGTGTAAAGTAATAATATTCTAATCGACTATTATTTTTATTTAGCCGCGTAAAGTAAATACACTCCTTGGACTTAATATTAAAACTCTTCCAAGTACTTAGTAACCTAAGTTCGAATTTATTTCGAGTTGAAATAAAAATTAAAAGGTCTATATATCCATTGATATGAAATAAAAATTATTTGATTCATAAAGTATTTTATATTTCAGCACTTTAATGCACTGAGACTATCGTATCGTAGTTCAAAAAATTTTAAATCAATCTCTATGTATAATGAAATTTTTAATATGGCTTCTCAGGAAAATCTTATAGTTGAAAAATGTATATAAATCATAATTAAAACCAGAGCAAAAAAATTTTTTACGAAATAATTTCTACTTTTGTGGAAATATGAATATTGATATATTATCATGTTATTTTTGATATAATTATTCTCTTGAAAATAAATTTTTTAGCTTTAAATTGAGCATATATATACTAATAAGTTTAAATATCAATTCAGATATTTAAATAAATGAAGTTTATTTCTTAATATTGAATAGGATATTAATTCAATATAAAGATTCGCTCTCAAATATATGTATACCTTCTCTGTGAAGAAAATTATATCCATAAAATTAAAACATATTAATAACTCAATTAAATAACATATTTATTATAAAACATGAATTTTAAAAATTAACACTTTTTGTATCATGTCTAAAAATATAAATTAAAAATATTCGACTTATTTCAACTATTTTTTTGATTTTTCGGTGGTTTTATTTGATTTATTATATTAAAGCTTTAAAAAATTGTATTAATATAACTATGAGATCCAAAATAAATAGATTTCGAGGATAGAGATATTAGTTGAAAGATAATAAAATAATAATCAAACATGAATGATAATTAAATTAATAAAGAAGTCTTTTTTTTATAATTAAAAATTAATACTATAATATTTATCAGGTCAAATGCAAATAAAATCAATATAAATTTTACTTTACATCCTTTAATATAAATAACTAGAAATTTTATCAAGTTAAAAAAAAATAATTTAAAGACTAGATTTTTGTTCATTTTAATACTAGATATTGTTAAACCGAGTTCAAAAATTGGATTATTCCAAAATGTATAATAAAATATTTATGTTATGTTATATTATATTATTAATTGAGAGATTTTTCAGCAGATTTTTAATCAAAAATGATACACTTTTTTTCATTTTATTTTTAATACTCACAAAATATTATTCAATATTTTATAGAAAGTACATTTAAAGGGATTATAAAATTAAAAAAATTTACTATAACATAAACCATTTAAACAAAATATTAATTCCATAATAAAAAAGAATTTGTAAAAATTTCTTATTTCATGATAAATAACTTTTTTAAAAAATGCGTTTGCTGTAATAAAAAAATCTAAGGTTAACTTTCTCTATATAGTGACAATCCATAACTCATTTTTTTAGATATTATTTATTTGGGCTATAATTTTGGATTTTATTCATTAAATAATAACCAGAAAAATAAATAATAATATCCAATTATTTAATTGAACTTTCTGAAATTCTACTTGTATAAAATTTTCACTTTAAATTTTGATCGAATTCAAAAGAATTTATCTATGGTGTGGTTTACATTTTCAATTTTTTTTTATTTTTAAAAACTATCTATGTGACCTAATCTATTTTAATATTATTATTCGTAAGATTTCAATTCAGTGACAGTAATTGAAACAACTTTTGAGCATTACAAAATTCCCATAAAAATTCAAAATAAGCAATTTAGAATTTTAGGCCATTATATTATTTTATAGCGAATTTTAGATTGTTTTAATTTACATGTAAAATAAATAATTAGAAAATTTTTTATATTATAAAAATCTATTGAATGATTAATTTATAGTTAAATAAATATGAATAATACAATTTATAAAAAAGATAATTATAAAAATCTCAAGAATTTTACCGAGCCCAATAAATTATATAAGTTTAATCGTTTTTATTAAGTATAGAATAAAGAATAAAATAAATCCAGCAAGTGAGCTAATTGATTATTTTTACAGTTACACATAGTTTATATAAAAAAATTTTTTGCACTTATATATTAAATATATATAATTTTTCAATTTTAGTTCTAGATTTTTTTAAAATATAAAAATTAATAAAGATAAAAAATTCGATTTTTTTTTGCATTTTTTTTCTATATCGGAATAGGAGTATAGATTTTTTATACTCACCACTTTATCTTTACTATATCTAATAATATAAAAATATTATATTAACGATCTGACTCTACCATATGATTCTAATAGAATTATATACACTGAAGTTATAGATTTCAGCTTCAAGTATGATTAGCTTTTTATGATCTTTGGAGTATTGAATTTAGTAAATTGCAGCATATTTTTTCTCCTAGATATAATAATATAAACATGTTACTTGTTTATCATCAAATATCATTATAGATCCCAATTTTATTCAGTATACGTGATAATTCTGTAATTAGTTAACTATAATTTTACATGGATAATTAAATTTAAATTCTTTAAAAATTTTTTTAGAAAGTTTAGAACTATTATTGGCTTATAAAAATATATTTAAAAATATTATATAATCAATTAAAATGTCAATTTCATATTTCTAATAATAATTAATATTGAAAAGTATGACAAAACATTAGCGATTTTGGATTTATTGTATTATACACTCAGTTAAGCGCTGATTTAATTTCAAAAATTAGTTAATAAGAGCCCACCAGAATTATTATATTATATCTTTATATCCAAATAATATAATAATGTAATAAAAATAGAACTGATAGGTTAAGGTGCTTATATCGTGATATTAATTCATCAAGTTTTTCTTGTATTATAACGGTTTTATTTAAATAAAAATATATAAATCACGATGTGATTTAATTGTTTGATAATTTAAATTTTCGTTTTGACGAGTGGTTTTGAGATTTATTATAGAGGCTTATTTGGTTCTAAGAAAAATATCATGCTATTTAATTAATTTAAAAAAACGTTAATTATATATATAATGATTATTTTACGTTATTAAAACTGGAAATTATAATAGTTATTTGAATTATATTATTTTTTAAGCCTTCGTACAATACTAATTATTTTTTAGAACCAAATTAAAGCATTTTCAAATATTTTCCTACTAATCACACCTTTCTCCAGTAATTATCGAATTTCGGGTATTTTCAAATAACACTATTGTCTAAAATTAAAGCAAAAATAGGTGTTATACAAAATTTTTTGGGACTGTTATTTTTGCTTTTTAAATTTTTTCAAAAATATTAGAATAAAATTAGGAGGTTTTGATTTAGGAAATATATAATCAATTAATAGGAATAAATCAATTGTGATATTTAATTTTACTTGATGAAATCGCTTTATTTCTTAACTTTTTATTATTATTTCGTAGAGAAATCAGACAACAAAGAAAACTCTTATTAATTTTTAGATGAATTCAGTTGAGAAAAAAGCATTAAAGGGGTTTCAATTCGCGAATTTTATAAATTCAAAGATAATTTCAATGTCTTTTTTTTTTAAAAAGAGGAATTTCAGCTATTCGGTCTCAATAAGATGTCTAATTTATTATTTAATCTTATTTTAATATATATTTATACAAATTAACATATATATATTGTTGCATTTTATTAACCTTTATGAAACGGAAAAAAAATTTTTTTTCTAATTCATATGCTTACAATTTTTTCTATCCTATGTAAATAGAAAAGAACTTCTAAAAATAAAAGGAAAAGAGAGTGATATTGAATTATTAAAATACAGATTATAAATATTTTTTATTATAAAAATTTTAAATTCAAATTTGAACCCAAAAAATCCCTAGGGAATAATAATAAAATAAAACTAAGCGGTGAATTGCAATTCTCCGAAAATTATCGCATATGATAATTTTAAACTAATATTTATTTAGAGTAAAATAAAATTCTTGAATAGATTTATCGAATTAATTTTATAATTTATCAAAGATTTTGGTTTAATATTTTTAGTTTATTTTACAAAATAATATTTATTGTTCGATGATTATAATTAATTAATTGATATACTCTAAAAAATATCCTCTGCTATTAATTTCATCTTTTTTATGCATTTTAATTTAATTTAAGTTATTTTATAAAAATTTAAATAAGACTTGCTATAACTCCTATACATTATTATTTTACTTAGATTATTATACTCTTGATCTCCGGAATAAATTATAATTTTATGAGAGTTTTTAAGGAATTTAAATATTTTTTTACATTTAAAAATGTATAATAGAGGATAAATTTAAATAAATGACATCTTTATGGGTCATAATATAGGAAAATTGCAATTCAATTCAATAAAAATAAAATGAAATTGAAAATTTTTTTATGGTTTATAAGTGTAAAATTCGCATTTATAGTATCCTTATGAAATTTTATTTATCAAAGATTCTATACCATCATAAATATTTTCAACTTATATGTTTTTAATTTCCTTCAAAATATTAAAAAAAAGCAACAAAAAACTGAATAATGCTTTTAAAAGTCAAAAAATAAGTAGATAATGACCAATCTGTTATAAAATCTCTTGAATAGAAAAGAAGTAAATAAAGAAAAGAGGGTCTGGAAGTTACATAAAGAGTAATAATAACTGAGTTTACAGTTTATAAATTTCTTGCTGAGTAAATTCAATTTATGTTATTTTAGCATAGTATTTAGACCAAGTATTTCTCAAATAAATTTCGATTAAACTATATACCGCACTCATTGAAATTTTAAAAATTGAGCGTTACAAATAAAACTGATTTTCTACCAATGGAATAAATTTAGCCTTGAAACCTTTAAATAGTTTCATTAAAGTATTCTTTCCAAAAAATAATTCAGTAAATTTGAATTAATTGTACATAAGATAGTCTTCAAGCTCATTTTAAAAGTTTATTAAGAGCATTTATCACCGATATTACAGTTAAGATTATTCAAACGAGGCTATATAACCTCAATAAGTGATAGAAAATTCCTAGGAGGCCAATTTAAAATAAATAACTGGAAAAGAGGCATTTTTCGCATTAATTTTCAAGAATAATATAGATATAATTCATAAAATAGAATCCTTTTTCAAGCTCCAGAAGAATAAGATGCTAATGGGCACATAAACTAGAATAACTGGCACTAAGATAAGAAAAATAATCTACATAAAATTCTTATACCAGCTCCAGTAACATTGGAGATTAAATTCGGCCAAATTCTAGCGTAATGAAGTCAAATTTGACTCAAAAATACCCTTTCCATAAATTTATAAGTTTTAGATAATTAATTCAGAGTTATTCAAGGGGATTAAAGTTTATTAATAATGGGACATAATGAAATTGATATTGTATTTTTTTTTAAAAACATACAATATCCGATGTTTATTTAGTTTTCAATTAATTCATATTATGATGGAGGAGAGTGAAGTTCTGAAGGATAGGGTCTTTTCTTTTCTGTAGAATTGAGAAATATTGGATATTAGTCCGCGATATATAGGATTTTAGAGCTATGATTTAATAGCATCCAAGAATAATTGATGCGTAGACTCCTTAATGATCTCAAATATTCAGCCCCCATGATGAAGAAAGGAATTTCAAGATATAAATTCTGCATTTATTTCGTCGTATGATAGGGAAAAAATAATACGTGACCTATTTAGATTCCATGATAATTTATTAATCATATCAGATTGACAGAAATCGGTAATTTAATTATTATTATGTGTGAACTATTAATCATACCAATTCAGAGCTCATTCACCAGGAATAAAACAGCCTAAATATTAAACTTGAAGAAACTTTGTATGATTATTTAGTGGTTTAGGAAGATATAATTCTAAATATCATTATCCTTAAAAATATGTTACCCTAATAAATATAAGGAGCTTATTTATAAAATAAAAAGTATCACATTCCAAGCTTTCAGAGCTTCTATTTAAAATGAATTTCGATAAATCACAATAAAATTCATAAATATTAATGTCACAGTTGAAAGTGGTTATAAAATTATGAAATATTTCGACAAAAATCTATTCATCCAAGTTTAAAGAACTTTCCCAGAATTAAGTGAAAATTTTAACTCTGATAAAAGTATTTTGATATTATTAAAGAGCTTCATTGAAATAACTTAATAAATCTCAGAATCAACTGCTACAATTTAAAATTAATTAATTAATGTCTTAATTTATATAAAAATGTAAAATATTTCAAAGAAAGGAATAAATTTATCGAATTTTGATGATATTCGTACATTACAAATGTTTATAGTTATTCAAATCTTATAGCTAAAAAAAAAGTATAAATAGAATTATTATAATCGTTAAATTTTGCTAATTTATGTAGAAATTACATTTTTTTAGTATGTATTTACTCGAATTTTGATCATTATACATATTAACATGTAACATAAATACTCTCGGGGCGCCTAGTTCTTCAATGATTGCTTAAATTATTATTATTTTTTTTCGAAATCGAAATCTTGGAAATCGATTGTGATTATTTCATACCATTTATTTAAGAATATGGTATATAATGTAAGCTAAAATCGTTAAACTTCCTCTTTTATCCCAGATTAGACACAGAAACAAAAGTCTTTATTATTGGCATAAATACAAAGTGAGGAATATTTGTGTTTTGATTGCATTAAAAATTCGTATTTAATTTCTAATTTCCCTAGAATTTATTTAAAATTTTGTATACTATAAAAGTTCTATATTTTGCTCACCATTATTTATTAGGCTATTAAAGAAATAAATCAAATCCAGGCCCGATCAAGAAATTTTTTTGACAGCTTTTCATATAATAGTATAGACTAATATAGGGAAAGTCATTACGATTCTGACATACCAACTCTAAACATAAGAAAATCATGCGCTTTCAGCTTCAAATCCAGTTGAAGTTCAAAAATTACTCACAGGTCATCCGGGATTCTGAGGCGGAAATATGATTTGAATATATACACACACACATATATATATATGGATACTTTTTCATCGATGGATTGAAAGCTTAAAACTAGTTCAGCTAGTTTTTGGGAAGGTAAGTAATGTATAAGAATTATCTGATTCTCATCTTAACTGATGTTTTTTATCTTATTTTTCTCTAAATGTAAATTAATTCTGACTAAAATTAAAAGTAATCGGCGAGAATATCTGAATATAGGTATAGTAACCACAGTATGAAAAACTAAAAATTGGCTTCCAGATTTTGTAGAGCTATGAGCGTCTCAAAAAATAATCACTCAATCAACCTGTAAAAATTCGTTCATAAAACCTCTAGTCCATGAAAATATCAGGATTTACAGTGACAACCGTTCGTAACAATGGCCACACTAAAACCTGTGCCATAAGCACCAACGTTTCAAAACTACCTCAAAGATAGCATCTATATTTTATAAATATACTTAAACGGCTGCCTTCTCATCCATCGGAGAATCAAGTCGTTTAATCTGATATAATTTCCATTATTTCATTAATTATTTATTCACTAGTTTTTAAATAGAATTAGAAAAATAAACGTATCAATCCATACAGTTCTAGTCTCTCTCTTTACACAACCGCAGTGTTTCGTCACCCTAAAAGCTGTAATATCCTAATTCAAGAAAAATAATAAATAATTGTCGAATTCGTGAATCAGGGGCGTATTTTTTTTATATTATATTAATTTAAAACAATTTATTTTAAATTTGTAGCTGCTAATTTTTGAAATATATCTTTAGCTTATTATAGATTAAGATAAATTTTAAAATGGTTCCTTATAAATTGACGTTTAATCTCATACAAAACCTCGATAAAGTAACGTATAATCAAATATAATAATTTCAAAAATCTTTTAATATATATTTACTACTTCCAATGAACAATTTATCTGGCATAAATACTGATAATTTGATACAAAATAAAGTTTTTTTTAGCTGATGAATCTCAAATGCTATTATTTCTTGTATATATGATCCGAAAATTACCAAAAATTTGACATATATTTACAATAAAAATATCCATAAACCTTTAAAATCACATTTATGTATATATCAGTTCCGACTATTCTAGCAGAAATCATCAATAATTTGAAAATTCACATTTACTGGGACATTTTTGAAGAATCAGGCGGTAAGTAATTAAGGTAATTTGTATTACTCTCAATAGGCACAATAACGGTTTTTAGTAGGCTAAAATAATCGAAGATTTTTAACAAAATATCAGATCTACATATTACTGCTAATAGTTTATACCTTTAAAGAATGATTATGTTTTTTATTTAATCAGAAAAAAATCTTTTTGAAGAAAAAATAAGCACTTTTTAGGTATTTATACTATAGCTGAATATAATTTACCAAAAATAAAAGCGATTATCGGTTCAATTGTACAAAAAATTCAAATCAGTAGATATTTTTATTATATTTTACGTCTTATAAGCTTATAAATAGTGTTAAAAAATGATTTAAATTAATAATTAACCAACCAACATACAAATAATATTTTATTATATTCGTGTACTAATAAGATACTTTATTGGATATTATACATTATACTCGATGTATTTAATCACCAACAAACCTAATATTTACCAAAAATTATTGATGAAAAACAGTTTCTCTTTTAACAAAGATCCAGGGACTTTTCGCTAAACTAACTTCAAAATCCAGAATCTCCTCTCAAGCCATTATTTTACTTATATTCTGGTCAAATTATTCGATTTTTTACTCTTAAAACCGGATATCAATGGAATTTACTTTAGGTTGACCAGAAATATTATTTCTCTGAAGGAAATTAATATATCTACTCTCATATCTATAATTCTAAATTTAATCAAGCTATAGATAGTGAGTATATATTTATTCTGCTCAGGAGAGGATTTATATTTAATCACACATACAAGATTCGTATTAATCTTCTGATAAAGATTATACAGATGATAAAATAATTAATTTACTGTATAAATTTCTAATTTATATGTGAATGTTCTGGAAGTTCACTACCAGAACATCGAGATATAGGCCCAGGGTAATAGTCTAGTGAAATTAACATAAATTCAATAAAGATGAAATCGAAGAAATAAATTTCCAAAGATGTAAATCATAATTTAAAGCAAATAAAAGAAGTATTTTTAAATAAATAACTTTTTAACAGGAATCCTTGTTTCTAAATAATATAATATAATTAATTTTTAGATAGGTGAAATAACTTAATCAATTTAAAGAGAGCACAAAAAAGTTTAAAGTTCTCAATATAGATTAAATAAAATATTCATAACCACATAAATCATATTATACAATAGGAATAAGAGTTAAAATTTTAATATAAAAAGACGAGGTATCCGAACTCTAGGATAAAAAAACAAAATTAAATAAATAATTTAAGCATTAAAAAATTATTATAAAATATCAGCTAAAACTTTTACACATATTTATCGATGACTTTTAAATACTGAAAATAACTAAAGATGTTAACTCTTAATATTTTCATTACTTTTCATTTTCATTTTCTTTTCATTTTTTTAAAAAAATTATTACTTTTAAATTCGAATAAAAAAATTAAACAATAGAATAATTAAATAAATACGTAAATACAAAAATAAAGCAAAAATAAATAAACAAAATAATAAATAATGCTTTTCACTCTTCCCTTCCATAAATTATATTTTTAATGTAATCAAAATGTATTTTAATCTACGATGTCAAAAAACTCATCTAAAATCAGTGATGTTTCTGATATGTTACAGGAAAAGGATAAAATTCAAAAGACCATATTACTTTGAAAAATAGTCTTCACAAAGCCACGGAGGAATTCGAAATATAAATATTTACTTTATTTATTGACTTGTATTTTTTGTTTAATACTATGAAACAATTTAAAGACGCTAACTATGTAAACTCTCATCTTAAAATAAGAATTAATTGTCGCTCTAAACAGTTTGATCACTTTTAACAATTTAATAAATCAGAATCTATTAAGGTGTCCTTATTTACTCGATTGCATAGTATACTCGTACTAATTATCAACTCATAATTTAGTAGGCTTTATTAATTCACAATCAGCTTGCGCTATTAAATAATTATTATTTCAAAAAGAGAATATATTAAATGATTGGCTATTTAGAAAATTAGTAAATATATATAACAATTAATAATTTATTATTGGCCGCAATATCAATAATGATAGGCTTTTTAATTTTATTTAGGAAAAGACTAAAAATATTGGATAACTTTGAGTATATTGTATAGTTATTGTTAAGGGAAATTGATTGTTGGCCACAGGAATTTAATAGATAGCTATTATGAATAAGACTGTTTTGCAATACAGAACTAACCTTTAATCTTCACAGTTTCACACAAAGCATCATCTGTTTTACCAGCTGATATCTATCAATTCAAGTTAGAATCATTTTTCGACATAAATATATTTAACAGTACTACTCGAATACGATTATCTAAATAATATTTGGATTTTTAGATAACCTCAATTAATGAAGCTAGAGGAAAAATATCGATCTGGAATTGACCTTGTAGTCTCCTCTTTTTCTCCGAGGATATTAACAGTCACTACTAATAAAATTAATGAAATAGCAACTCAAAATGGGTTTGACAGCTTCTGCGATTTACTTAAACCTTTTGGACGGGATGTACAAGTTAATTCTAGAATAATTGATGGAGAAGGCGCAAGCTTTTACCTTGATTCACTGTCTGTAAAATTTATTGATGACTGTGGAAACAAAAAAGAGACTAACCCAAGTAAAAAAGAATTGTCTCAATGGATTAACTCTTCTTTCAATGAAGGTGTTCTTGATTCTCCAACTCAAAACTACGATCCACCCCTTGCCTATCCATGGTATACAGTATTTTCTAACAATTGGATAAATACTATTGGTGAAACCTCCTTTCAAGCATTTGAACATCCTATTATAACTCTATTCATAGCAAGCTTAGACGATGAAAATCCTTATGCTAGTTTCAAAGAAATGCTCAACCATTCGCTCTATGAAAAAGCTCGCAAAAGCTTATATAACGGGGGCGAAATGATAGTATATTATCTTCTTGTTTCATACAAACCCGAGCCCTCTGCATCCCAGGGTAGCGAAGATGTTGCAGAAAGCGGAAAGAACTTAGAAAAGCGCAAAGCTATATACAGCGAACTCAAGAAAAGACTGGGCTCTAACACAGCTTTCCTAGAAATTTCGGTTCAATCAGAATCTACTCCTAGTTCAGAAAACTTATGGGCGAAATTTACTGCCTCTAATCTTAACGTCATTAATGAATTTGAATTTGGTAAGAATATCTCTTTAGAAAGTATAGACGAAATTAGAAGAACTGTTAAGCAAATAATTTCAGAAGGCTTGATAAGTCACATGCAACGGCAAATTTTACTACTGGGAGAGCAGACTTCTTCTGTCAGAAAAGGTTTGACAGGAAGATTGTTTTCAGCTGGTAGAAAATACTTTTCAACAGGAAACAATAAACTTGCAACAAAATCTACTGATGATTATGGAGAGGTATTCTATTTTAGAGGCAGTACAGAAATGAAGTTAAGGAAGCTCGCCGATTATTTGTTTATGTTAAAAGGATATAGAATTGCCCTTCCCGTTTACAATACTGCAAGTAGAGAGTTTCTTTCCGACAAAAGCTGGAAATGCCATGCAGGCTCACAAGAGATGATAGGGATATGTAAGCTGCTAGAGGAAAAAAAACAAGCAAGAAATTTTGCAGAACCAAGTCTAAAAAATGCACTAGAGTCTTACAAAAAAAGCGTTTGGCAATCTGACTTATATTCGTTTCGTTCTGTCATTCTTTATTCTGAAATATGTAAAGATATAGAGTGTTATAAGTTAGCAATTTCAATTCTTTTGCAGCTTGAAAAATCTACAAATTCCCTTTGCTGTGCTCTTTTTTTAGAAAACGTTAGCCAGCTATGCACATATATTGGCCGAAGCCGTAAAGCAATTCTATATAACCACCTAGCTGCCATGAAATACAGCCTAGGGAACGAGCCAGAACACTCTTACAGGTGCTATAAAATTGAAAAAAATTCTGAATTTTTATCTTTATGGAAAAAGTCTAGTGCTGAGGCAAACTCGCTAATGAGCATATTATCTATTAAACTAGGAGATACTCTCCAATCTTTTGAATGCTTTAAAAGCCTTGCTAATAATATCTTACTGGACGAATCTCATCAAAATTATAATTTACAAGAGTTAAGCCGTCTTTATAATACTGTTAATTCTGGGCCGCAATCACCTAATCTAACGGCTGCTGATATTGAACTAATTGCCCCTATTGTTTCAAAGGATACAGTTAGGTTATACTTATCCCCAAATAGCGATGGTATTGACAATATATCCAAATGGTCGAATTCTGGAGCTAAACCAGTTCCAAGTGATTCTAAAAACAAAGTCTTTTGTTCTCCTAAAGAATTAATTAATCTACTCGTAATTCTTGAAAATCCATTAAAAGTCCCAATAACTTTAAACAACATTTCTCTTTTATTCGACTATGACCCAGAGGACGGGTCTAGTGAGCTTATTACACCAGAATCTTTACAGCCGCCGATAGAATCTATTTCTCTAGAACCTCTAGCAAAAACTATGTTATCAATCCAGATAAATGCGCCATGTAAAGGTTCTGTTTACATCAAAGGGTTCCAATACTTGCTAAATGATACTATTCCTCAATCAAGAAGTTTAGCCATGGATGGAGTTCGCCTCAATGATACCCTTAAGCAAAGAACTCAAATTGTATACAAAGATCAAATATACCCACAAGTTTCAGTCCTTAATGAGCTTCCGTATCTCTCCATAAAATTATGTAATTTCCCTGACTCTTTGATAAGCGGTCAAGTTGTGAAAGTATATATTTCAATAAATAACGTAGGAAGTGTACCAGTAAATTTTATTACAATTTGGACATCACATCCTAATTTTTTCTATGCTGATGACTCAAATATGATAACTACTCCCAAAGGCTCGGATCTTGAAAATGCTATTGAATTAGACAACTCAAGTTTTTATTATTTTGAGGAATTTGAAGGTGACTGTAATATATTTACTAGAAAAATAGATAATAGCCTAGTGTATAACCATACAAAAAAGATATCTTTTGATAAGCCTATTTGCCCAGGCGATGAAATAAAAATCCCTGTTTGGATGCGAGGAGATAGAATAGGACCTTACTCATTTGGGTTTATAGTTGGATATCCACATATGTCACCTAAGAAGTTACTTTTCAACGAGATGCGAACATTTTCCATCGAAGAAATTTGTGATATTGACGCTTCATTACAAATAAACGTAACTCTAAAGCCTAGGGATAAGTTGTCAAATTGTAGAGTTCTTTCGCTTAATATAGAGAACCCACAGCAGAAAGAGTCATTTAAACTAAATCAAGTTACTTTTTTAAGTCCACTATATGACATTTATCCATTATCAAGAGTGCCGGATCTAATTTTACCATCTCAGAAAATCAGTTTAAATTATATAATAAAAACACCTGTGGATAGCAGTTCATCTATATTGCGTCCAACAGAGGAGTTTACTGCTAAATGCCTGCAAAACTATATAGATAAGACTTCTAGTGACACTGCTAATTCAGATCCATCTGATTTTTCGCACCCAGATATAGACATCAAGTATTATAATTTTACTCAGAACAAATGTACACCAATACATGTAGATAAATCCCCTCTAAAAAGCTACTTGATGGATTCAAGAAAATCCTGGAGGATAGACTTACTTAATAAGAGCTTCCAACAGTTAAAAGACACCGAAATTCAATCATTCTTTAGCCTGTATGATACTTTTTCAATTGAGTGTTTTTTGTTTTGGGAAGCTGTTAGTTCGCAATCTAGAGTATTAGGTCACCATTCAATAAAGGGAATTAAAACCCAAAGCTTATCATCAGTTTATAATGGATCGATATCTTCAAATGAAAACGATGTTTCAGGGTCTTTACTAAAATCTAATACTATCAGAGAAAGAAAAAAGGCAAATGAATCAATACTCAGCTCGATTTTAAGTTGGAGCAATATGCCGGATGATTTTATAAGCTTTATAGATGTTAAAATGAATTTAAAAGGTGCTGAATCAAATCTAGTAATCTACAATTCCAATGGATCTGATTTTCCTATAACAGTTCCTGTATATTGCAACTTAGAGAATTTAATGTGGTGTAAAAGTTACAAGTTTAAGCTGCGCCTTGTGAATAATAAAGCTATGGATATGAAGCGTAATTCTACTAAAAGCTCGATTGCATACTCTGGTAATGAATCTCCTACCAGTATATATACCTCAATGGATAATCAAAGACTCGTTAGATATTCACCAGCTACATGGAATTGGGGAGGTTTACTTGAGATGTCTGGTACTTTACACCCAAAATCAAAGGCTTGCTTTGAATTAAAGTTGATTTGCTATACACCTGGGTGCATTGATCTAAGCAACTGGGAGCTGCAAGTAATTCCAGAAATAAATGAAAATTCAAATTCAAATCATTCTTTTGAAGATAAAAATTACCAAACTATTTTCGATTCTACAATAATCAGCCCAGAGAGCGAAAATTGTATTTGGGTACTATAAGGCATTTTAGACTCTTTTCCCTTTAGTAGCGAAAAAAGGTATTGCTCTTTAACAAATTTCATTCTTACTATTTTTTTTGTAGAATAATTTAAGAAAAATATTTTATTGCTTAATTAAGCCTCTTTAGCATCATATCTCATAATTTTATTAGCTGATATTATCTTTTGGTCTTTTTTTTTTTTTTTGAAACATACTTCCATTGAACTCTATGTTTTTGCTTCAAAGAAATACTAAATTGCATGTAGCGGATCTCTCTTTTGATTTTTTTATAATTTAAAATGAAATAATCAACAATTCTCCTTTATACTTTATTATCATTTTAAAATATCATTACTATGAAAATGATAATATTATTAAGTCTAACAATGAATTTTTAATTTAGTTTAAGAATCTAGTAGAAAATTTTGATAGTAAACTTTGCTGGTATTAAATTATAATACAGTGCAAATACATAAAGGTTATCAAGTAAAATATAAAAAAATTTTCAATGCGTTTACAAGCGTAATTATTTTCTTATTATAACTGAATGGTTATAATAATATCAGGAATAATCTTAATTGATACAGTATCTATTATAATTATGAATACTTTTATTGTAATTCAAAAATTGTTAAAATGGAAAATCTATATACAGCCATTCTAGAATGCGTTTGCACATATAAAGTTGCGTTTTTATGTGTATATTTTATTGATTTCTTAAACAAAATTTCCACTTTTGATTAATTTGATTAATTTGGATAATTGTTTAGACATTAAAACTACAGAAAGTATAGCTGTTAATGAGAATCATAAATTTGCAAAACGAGCCTAGCTTTCTTAGTATAACTATATCTTAGATAACCATTGGCTATTAACAGCTTCATTCCATGTATATTATTGGATATAAAAATTTAGCGAACTATTCACTATTCGAGATCGACTTTTGTTACTCACATTCAACCAATCATATTCAAATATACCGTCCAATTTCAATGATAATTTGGATGAAAGGAAAATAATGACTGTAGTTTAAATTTTTTTTTTTACCTGCAACAATTTGAAGATTTTTTTCCTCATCAACTTTAACGGTAAATACTTCCAAGTCAATTATAGATTTAATCATAAAAAACAAATATATTTAAAATTAATATTTTAGGAAAACACAACAGAATCTATATAAACTGCTTGAAGAAATCTCTCTCTCTCTCTTTTTTTTTTACTACTCGAACGACGAAGAAAAAAAAAGTTTTATAATAGTGGGGGATAATGAATAATACCATTTCTAACCGCGATGGCGAATTAAATAGAGTTTTGGATCTTTTGTCAAAAATAAACGGACATAAAAAACAAGAAAATATCGAT
Source organism: Smittium culicis (assembly GCA_001970855.1). NCBI lineage: Eukaryota > Fungi > Kickxellomycota > Harpellomycetes > Harpellales > Legeriomycetaceae > Smittium > Smittium culicis. The sequence continues at coordinate 14,128 of LSSN01002549.1, read as the reverse complement.
AGTGGCCATGAATTAGCGATACCTACATATAAGCACTTTGAAGATCACGAGATAGTGGTACATGTTTTTTATCTATATAATTTAATATTGAATAATAAATAATAAACGTTCCTTTTTAAAGATTAACGACGAGAGCGAGAGCGAAACTGAAGACTTAATTGATGAGCCCGCAAGACTTAAAATGACCAATATTAATGACAGGTAATTATTTTTTTCATAAAACCTTAGTTAATTATGCAAGCTATAGGTTTTATGTAAATTTTTTTTTTTTAAAAAAATGAATGCCTTTAAATTAAAGTGAAAAAAAAAATTGTGGATTTTATAGGAGTTTAAGTGATAAAAAATCAATGCTACCCGCTGAGCCTATCAAATTTGCTTTTCAAAACAGAAATTCGTTAGAAAATAGCTATTTCAATCATACGGGGGAAAATTTAAAAAGCAACGCATATAGTAGAGTAGATAGTTTGATATTATCTAGCAATAGGGATAGTGATGACCATCTTCTTAATACAAATAATAATCCTGAAAGCCAGTTCTACAAAAATGAAACTAGTACAGAAAGTAGCAAAGAGTTGGAGAAAATTAAATATATTTACGACCAGATCAAGATTAGCGTTCAGGAAGAAAGTAAATTAGAGAGTTTGCATGAAGTAGTAAATGAGTCGTATAAGGGATGCGGTATCCCTGAGGAGATATCACTATTTGATGAAGTGTTGACTGAAAGCAAACGAAAGTTTAATGGATTTGAGTCTAGTATAACTCATACCGACACTATAAACGATACTTACCAAATCGAATATCCGAACAAAAGGCCAAATTTGCTAAACTTTAACGATTCAATTACAAATAAAAATGATACTTGTAGTAATCAAGAATATACTGAAGTTTCAAATAGTATTTTTTCAGGAGAAATAACCAACTATGATTCCGAAATAGAGTGGACAAAGTTTGATAGTATTACACCTGAAGTCTTAATAAAGCTTTCTGAGATTATGAGAAACCCATTAACAGTAACCAAGATTAGGGAATTGAAGAGCCAGCAGGTAATCAAAATACGCTTTAATATCATAATAATAGTAAAAAAAATTAAAAAAAGCTTTTTTATTTTAAAATTTGATTAAATTTATTGTAACATACTCAGAATACTGCTAAATAAAGCTAAAATTATGAGCATTTAGTTTTTATACATTTTTATCTAGAAATTTAATTTGAAAAGTATATTATGTAAATATAGACCAAGGTAGAAAATGATTTGTATGAGACAAGAACGCAAAAAATCAGAGTCCTGCAGGCAACTAATATGTAATAAAAGAAAATTATTTTTAGAATATTTTTACAAATTAAATAATATTATTATGTAAATATTATCTGTTTATACTCGCTGATAATAAAAGACTAACATATTAAACAATTTCTGTTTAGGATACAGACACTTAAAGACGAGAAACTGGCAGAGATCGAGTACAATAAAAAGGTGATAGAGATAGATATGGATATATCAAAGCGGCTAAAGGATCTTGCTATGAGGCAGCAAGCTACGTTATCGAAGCTTGGGGTTCCGTTATTTAGAACTACCCAAGATTCGAGGATAATAATATTGCAAAAGAAAATTTCGAGTTTACTCGAAGCGATGGTTTCAGAATCGTGAATAAGGATAAGTGAGTTTAATAAACGAAATTATAGACTTGAATACATTTAATACAAAAAAGTAGTTTAAAAATAACTCCAAAGAATAGAATAGATAGAATTTCATAATAATAAAGCTCATAATTAAATAAAGTGTTGCATAAGATATCAAACATTTAGTTTTAAATAAAAAATATTAGTACCATAAAGGAATTGGAACGCATAATTGAAAATTCAGACAAGTGCTATTTCCGAATTAGTTATAATTTATTCAGAATGTAGTTTAAATTTGGTTTAATAAATAAATAAATAAATAAATAAATAGTAAACAAAAAAAAGGTGAAAAGATCATGAGAACTTAAGAGCGTTTAGCTTTTTTAGATACTTTAGACTTTTTTGTATAGTCTTTGGAGTCCGAATCAGCACTTGTAGAGGCGGAGGAAGGGCGAAGTTGCTTTCTGCGTTGTTTGATCATGTGAGTATATAAGGAGTAGAAGGCAGGTGGGTACAATGCCATCATGGCGATGAGGAAGTAGTAGTAGTTGACGTTCAATAGTTTAGCAGCAGGTAAGGCGCGGTATATAGTCAAGAGTTCACCAGTAACGCCAAGGGGGTACAGAATGTAGAAGAAGGTGTATCTGGCCCATAAAAGAGGGTAAAACTTGACATCGAGAATAGCTAATACGTAGAAAGGGTATCTTATGGTTTCGGTGATGCTCCAGGCAAAAATGAGCATTGGGACACCAACTTGATCGAAGATTCCGATAAATGGCAAAAGGTACAAGATTCCCCAAACGAGCATTAGGCGCGAGTATACTTGCGACATAGTGGTGACTACACCAGAGCTGACAAAGCCTATTATTTTAAAAAGTAAAAATGAGTTGAAAAAAAGGGATGAAAAATTTACGTTGCTTAAAAGGAAATTGTATGAAATCTAATATTTACCTAGAATCGAGTGGACGATCTAACATAAAATAATTAGTAGGCAGGATAAAGCATAGAAGGTATGAAAAGATTAGTGTTGCACGAGGTCCTTTCAATGGGTATAAAATATGTATATTTAAGAGAGGAAAAAAAAAGAGGAAATAAGCTTACCTCGAGAATAGCTAAAGTTTGGATGGATATAAGATTGTGGCCAACAACGCCAAACAGGTTAGAATGGCTCTTTCCGCTCAAAATGTGATTAGCACTGACTACCAAGACGTAGCCCCATAATGCAGCGGAGACGACGTTGTAAGCAATCAAATAGTTTTTGACGATTGGAGACAATTTTTTTTCCTTAGCCATGCTTAAAATTCGCGTTCAAGGTCTTGGGTAAATAAAAAGGCGAGGTATTAATTTAATTTAATTTAATTTTGAAGATAGAGGGAAGAAATAGAGGAGAATAAAAAAAGAAGGAGTGGATTAGAGCAGCAAGTGATAAGAAATTTGGGTTTACTGATTGAACTCTAAATATTGATAAAGCCTTAATCAAGAGTAAAAATTAATACTAATATATAAAGTTTATCAAATCTAACGCCTAAAAAAAAAAAAAAAAAACCACAATAATTTTTGCACCGGTGGTTGATCTCACAAATAAACACATTCAATTTTGTTTGGCGGCTATATTTTTTTTTAGCTATTTGCTTATATTTTGTGATGTTTTTATTTCGCGTTGTGTAGTTTTTATTTCGAATTGTGTAGTTTTCGTTTCGAATTGAGTGGGATATATTGCGATAAAAGTAAAATTATTGGTTGGTAATAGTTTGTCTAAATGGGTTTAATAAATGTGAAGGATTTATGTATTTTATGATCCATAATGTAAGGTCATTGGTGTAGCACTCTTAACCAGTTATAAAAATAAAATTGATTGAATAGAATGATTGGTACGTTTATCTGAAGTATAGTCTGATTTAGCAAATAATATTTAGCCAGCATAGGAAAAAAAAAAAAGCAAGCTAATTTAAATTCAACGTATTTTCCGACAGTAAATGGTCTAGTAGTCTGGAATACTCCACAAATCAAGGACCGAAATGTCCCTTGAACGATATTGAACTTTTCTTATGCGGAACTATTTGTGAGAATGTAAGAACGTGCTTATAAATAAAACTAAAATAGACAATATATATTAATAGCACTCGGCTGAAAAGCAGCTGGGCTGAAATAAAAAAAACGAAATGGTTTCCAGTTTGAGCCTGGATGGATGTGAATTAATTTTGTGTCCTGATTTTAGTTCCCCAAAGCTTTTTTTTTTTTTGTTTCGCTTTTAGTGCCAAAACTTTTACTTTGAAACGATCTTTACACCAACTATTAACTATCATTTTCTAACTTTCTAGTATAATTAGTTAAATAAAAAATAAAAAAAATTTTAATATATTTTCTGCTTGGATATCTTTTTTTAATCATTGTTGTTTTTTTTTTAGGAGTTACTATTATTGCTTAGCTTGTACATTTTTTGGACAACTTGTAGACCACTAATAAATACGAGGGAAACATTAAACAGAAATTGATCTATTGTGCTATATGATATTTTAAAAATAATCAATACAATTAGTTTATTTTTCATCAGGATAAATATATTTGTCTGGAGTTTTCCTGGGCTATAAATTTATCTGGGTGGAGGGGAGGGGAGTACTCATGAAAAATTCCAATTCGTAAATGCTTTTTTTGTTTGTTTTTTGTTTTTACAAAATTTCGCAAATTTATATAATCGGCTAATCATATTAAACCAATAGAATCACGGCGAGTCACAGGGCGGAAAATTTATACAATTTGTCTAGAGATTTATTTTTATTTGATATTTATTGGACAGCAAGTAGGCCAAAGCTTTAATTCGAGGCTTTATTTCATTGCTTTTGGTGAAATTTTTATTCTAGCACAATGAAACTGTAAAAGTGCAAAAGATGCTTCCGTCGGTATGTGAGGGGAGGAGGATCACAGCCGCCATCTGATAATATTGGGAATGTTCTCTAACCTTTAAACAAATTCTATATATTATTATTTTGCTAAATGACAAGTTTTACTTATATCTGGCTACTATCACTGTTTAAAATTCATTACCAAGGTAAAGAGTTTTAACATTATAAATTTACAATAGAATTATTTGGGATGGTGTATAGCAGAAATAATAAAAAGTTTTTGCGTGTATCCTACGTTAAATTACTATGTTAAATTGGGATTTGTATATTTTATGAATAGCTTCAGATAAGTTTATCCAACATATTTTGAATGCCTTTATACGTTCTTTGTAAAAAATTTTTTATATTAAACTTGAGATTCAATAAAGTTGATGAAATTGTTGACCAGCTTAATTTTTTCAAGCAAAAATAGTAAATAAAATCATGAATTTGACTGTTATTATTTTTTTTAAGGGCTGAAATGTAGGATTAGGGTTAAAAGATTAAATTATAAAAAATCTAATCAAGTATTCAGTAGCTGAATGCGAATTGCATTGGCGGTTTCAAGCCTACAAAGCAAGTGAGAAAAAAAATTTCTTGATTAGTATGACGTTTTTTTTTAGCGAGTTTAAATGCGATTTTAATTAGCCTATGAACAGCAAATAAGAGACAATATCGGCTAAAGAGGAAATATTGCTTATTTATACCTTAATTTTTTTTTGGGAATTGAAATTACACAATTAGTTAATACACGTGCTTGTATCTACGCAGCATTTTTCTTACGATATCTCAAAGTTGCTAACACTTTTTTAATAGGTGTGAAGCATGCTATAGTGTATAGGCTTTGCATAATAAGTGAATAGAGATGAGATATTCCATGAAGAAATACTGAGAGCTCGGATAGCTACTAGTGACATATTGAATCTATAATGCTAATATATGTGTGATGTTGGGTGAGGATGAACTTTGCTGAAGTAACCAACTCCTATAGTATGGAAATAATGGGTGTTTTGCCTACCAAGCCTAAAATGATATTGTCTCATTGTGAAATTCATTGGCTCATTAAATTATTGGTCTGACGAAATTTTGGCAAGTAAGAAATCATTACTTATAAACTGGCAGCGAGCATGTTAAATATAATCTTGAAGGGTGTTGGACAGAAAAAGGTTAACTGATCCAGCAATTTATACAATGCTATATCTGTGATTTGGTAGATAAGGATTTGCTGATAGATTAGGGAGGTTTATGTATTTTTTACAGCTTTTGTGTTGAGTGTTGCGAGTGGAATGACTGAGGTGTAAGCTACCAAAACCAGAATTCTTATCTAAGAACGCACTGTTTTTTATAAGATTGTTTAGAGAAGGAAGAACAGAGATTTTCATAAAGAGAATACAAAGAGAATTCAAACATACGAGATTTGGTTATATTATTTTGTTATGTAATCTCATAGCTATAAATTAAACAACATTTCCAATGCAGCCTAAATTATCTCGAATAAATGACATCCAAAGTTATGTCGAATAAATGACACGGAAAAACTTGACTAGAAAAGGCGATTCGGCTCAGGTGGTAATGGGACCTTGGCTTAAAAATAGTTCAGCTATTTCACTAATATGTGAAAACCCGCTAAAGCCTGAAGCCTTATCTCATTGGTTCGATATAATTTCTAAATTGTTCTTGATACGTTAGTTCATTGGCTTCTTTGAATAGCGCATTTTACTCCTGATCCAAAACCCACTCGTTTTTCACTATAAGCTCAATATATATTTCAGATTAGCTAATCAACGCCGATTTATCCTGGCTACCCGAATCGTCAAATCTAAGCTTGAGACGAGCTATTGGTGATGATGTAAAGATTTTAATTTAGAAATTCCCGCACATATATTTACTGGCCTTGTTTAATATTCGCCGCTGATAAAAATTTGCTATACGTAATATAAAAACCAAAAAAGCTTAAAAATCAAAGTCTGCCAAGTCTAGCGAATAAGACAGTTTATTTCGAAGATTCTCTATTTCTACTACCTATATAATTTTTTAGGCTACACTTTCTTGCTGCTAATGCCATTCATTAAATCTGTGCGCTGATATTATACTCGCCTTTTTATTAGCTGTTTCAAATTCGCTTGTCTTCAGTGCCCGCTTCTAATACATTTGCTTAATTTTTTCCTTAACGGTTTGCTCTATTCTTTTCTAGTATATTTATATCTGTCCCCGCGCTCACTCCCTCTATATCGTCTCAATATTCCTAATGGATAAATAAGTTTGCCGTCCCTCTCTTTCCCTTCTCTAATTGTTTTTATAACTACTTGCTATTATTATCTAAAATTCCGAGCATATTTTCCGACCGAAATTTATAAACTGTATACTCCGTCTTCAATACGTATATCACTTCTGCTAATACTCTTCTCTCTAATTTTTGTTATTTATCGATATATACCCTCCGCTTTCTAATCGATTCTATCCTCTGAACTGTCAACGCTTACCAAATCTCCTCCCAATTTGAATATACATTCATTTCAGCATACTTTAGAACTACAACCGCTTTTCCTTCTACCCGACTTCTCGGACTAAACTATCACACAACATATTACACCTGTATTCCTTCAAATAATCCTAAATTAAACCTCATAAAGCTGAAATCATCATATATCTGCGCCATAGATTTATTTAAATACCTAGTTCTCTATAAAGCATATTTCAATACTGCAAATTCCTCACTATGGGTATCTGCGGGTCTAAAAGTTTCGATGAATTGGCTCTAAATAGTGAAAAGATCGACCGTGAGCTGCGCTCCGATCGTGAAAAGCTAAGGAACGAAATAAAGATCTTGCTACTAGGCAGTGGCGAATCTGGAAAATCAACTATAGTCAAACAAATGAAAATAATGTACCAGAATGGCTTCTCTGTCAGCGAAAGAAACGCATTCATATCCATCATCCACAGAAACATGCTTGAATCTGCTCAAGAACTATCAATAGGCTTTAAAACTTGCGAAATATCCCCGTCCACCGAAAAAAATGCTGTAAGCCTTCACATTTTCCCTTCAATTTTTTTATTTATCACTAAAATTTTTTTCTTTTTCTTTTTCTTGTTCTTCTCTATTTTCAGCTATTTGTCGAAAAAATGCTCTCTTTGGATATTGAAAGTATGCTAGGAGTAGTCGTAACCCCTGAAGTTCTGGAGGGCATTGAAAGCTTATGGAAAGACCCGACAGTTCCCTCTTTGCTACTAAGAAGTAAAGAATTCTATCTAATGGACTCTGCAAACTAGTAACTTCATTCTCATCCTTATTTTCGCTCTTTAAAAAAAAAAAATATCTACTGATCAAGTTTCAACAATGTAACTCTACTTTCATATGTTATTTGTTTAATCTTAGCTTCTTTGACAATGCAAGAAGAATTTGCTGCAACCCAAACTATATCCCAACTGACTCAGACATATTGCGATCAAGGTCAAAAACAACTGGTATAGTAGAAACAAGATTCTCAATGGGAAAAAAAACAATACACATGTTCGACGTTGGTGGTCAAAGGTCAGAGAGAAAAAAATGGATCCACTGCTTTGAAGATGTCACATCCATCCTATTTTGCGTCGCTATCAGCGAGTATGACCAAGTTCTTCTCGAACAATCAAATCATAACCGCATGGATGAAAGTCTCGAGCTTTTCCAAAGTATTGTTAATAGCAGATGGTTTGTCAGAAGTTCAATCGTCTTGTTTTTGAACAAACTTGATATTTTCTTGGAGAAAATTTACAAGTCTCCTTTAGAACACGTATACCCGGAATACAGCGGTGGTCCTGATAAAGATCTTGCCCTAAAATTCATTATGTGGAAATTTAAACTCAAAAACAGAATAGGCCTGCCTCTATACCCTCAGTAAGTATAGTCACTAAATAACAATTTTCTATACACAATTTGCAATTAGTATAACACTTATTTGGTTTATAACATTTATTAGCATAACAGTGGCGACGGATACCTCGAACGTAATTACTATATTTATCTGCTATTTATATACAAATTTTATCTTTTACGTCTCTTTAAACAACACAATTTTTAACTTTAATAAACTAATATGTAAAATGTTTATGTATGCATATTTAGATTCGTTTGGTTTTCGCTACCGTAAAAGATACACTGTTACATAATGCACTGAAAGACGGAGGAATTCTGTAGTTAATTACTTTTTTTTTTTTTTTTTTAAATTCAAATAGAAAGAAGGAAATTATTTGCATTATAATTGTTGACGAAGAGCAATTACACTAAAGTTTTATAAAAGTTTATCTTGAACTGACCCAATTTCTGAAAAAACTAACATTTTAGAATGTATTGATCTTGATATTAATAAAATACACCTTTTATCAAATTTGTACCTTATTAAATCGCCCATATGAATTAATATTATGTATCAAACTTTTTCATTCCATTATGACCATGCATTTGAATATAAAAAAAAAATGTCACTTTGTTTAATTTATGATTTGTAATCTTTTTTTATTTTTTTTATTTTGAATTCATGTTAGTAGCTTACTAAAGTAAGAAAACCATAAAAAAAAAAGAATGTATAGAAGGTGATATTTTTCCGCATTGTAGCTATAAAAAAAAAAAGAAAGAAATCAAAAAGAGGTCTCCAGGTATACTACTTTTGAGAGGGCGAGATAAATGAACTGCGAGGATTATTCAGAATCCTTGATGAAGCGGTGCTTGACGTCTTTCCATTGGGTGGTGTGGGTGGCGTCCCAGAACTTGTCGAAGGTGGTGTTGAAGTAGTATGAGAATGCGAAGCCGGTGACAACAACGGTTGTGAAGTATGTCGACTCGCGCTTCATGAACGTGTTGTAGATCATGCGGGTTATTGGGCTGGTGTTTAATCTTGCCATCTTGGAATTATTTTTTCGATTGGTTGGTTGCCTTTATAAAAAACAGAGATAAAGTTTCGGGATACTCTATAAAAAAAAAGAATAAATAAATATTTGATTAGACAAAGTAAATCGTGCTTTTTGAAGTGATTAAATAGTATCTGTGAATATTCTGATGTATAATATGGCTGGAACTATTTTGATTTATCCAGGAACGTGTAATTTAAGCAGTGAGTTATAAGTGCCCCTCCTCCTCCTTCTCAAAAGAAAAATTATATCAAGAGTATATTTTTTTTTCTTGCACAAGATATTAAATAAAAAAAAACAAATAAAATGATCAATGCAAAATAAAATTTGTATTTCTTTATTCCGCATATTCAAAAACATATAGTGGATGCGCAAAAGCAAAAAAAATAAAATATATATACGAGTAGATTAATAATAATATTTGATCATTGTAACTTACTTTTATTTTATTTTTTTGGGAGTGTATCGCTTGCTTCTTTTAAAACGAATTAGTAAAAAAGAAAAAGAGAATAAATTATGGATAACTCTGATTGATCTTTTTTTTCTTTTTCTTTCTTACTTTCTTACCTGTCTGTTTTATGGAAAATTAACTTGCGCTTTTTTTCTTCAAATTAAACTCTTTTATTTTTTATACACCTTTACTTTTATTTTTTATTTGATTATTACAAGCGAGTGATAAGTTCCTACCCAGTCTTATTTGCAGCCTTTTGAAAGGTAAATGCGATGTAGGGAGTAGATTATTGGTAGATATCGAACCACTATTTTAATCATATCCAAGAGATTATTCTCTTTAAACTAATCCCAATACAGCTATTGGTATATATATATTATCTTATCTAGTTTTTCTGGCAAATAGCTTTTTAAAATCCTTGATTGAGCGTATTCTACCTTATCTCGCAACCATATATCCAATAACGAAATCTATGACTATCGATCACAGCCAGTAGTTTAATGTTCGCCAGGAATTATAATCACCCACTAATCACACTGCAATCACATCCTATTGAGTGATCTATTTATATTAATAGATTAATAATTTGAATGCAACTAATAATATTTTAAATGAAAGTGTCTAGATCAAGAATCGAGCCAACCATTATTTTTTTTAGCATTTTTATCACTGCAATCCGCTAATAAGAATCGCCACCAGCAAATAACGATGACATTTTTCAAGGCTATTTATTTATCGGATAGGATAGACTATAATGGAATTCTCGTACGTTTGCCCCACTCGATTAACAGTGGGCAAAATTTTTAAACATCCAAAAAACCTTGGCAAATAGAGTCTATAAAAATGGCTTAATTCTGAAACGCTTAAAAATATTGGATTTCTCTAATCTAGAGGCGAATGAGTGTTTAGGCAATAAATCGCCAGCAAATCAATACACAAATAATTTTAATTAGGATTGTTCAGCATAAGGATCAAAGAGAAATAAAAGTGATGGTGTATGAAAAGTATTTAATTTTAATAATATTTGTTGTGTTAGTAAAGTAAAAAGAAAATGAATATATCTACAAATAATAGAATCAAAGTGAAAGTAGTATAAATAAATGTGTTAGTAATGTCCTCTCGAATATTTTACATAAGGGAGTAACTGGTTTTTATAAGTGTTACTAGGAGTAGAAGTAGTCAGAGTTTGAATTATGGTACTTGTTTCGTTGGATTTTCGAGTCTTCTGGCTGATGATTAGATATATTTATCAAGCTTATCGGTGGCAAGACGTTAGTTTCAGGCGCATAAAACTTGTTGCTCTCGAACGCGTGGTCATAGTCTAAACGCCTCTTATTTTGCGAATTCGGCTGCAAAGTTTGGTTTGGTAACGAATTTTGGTTAAAAAGGTTTGGAGCTACTACATCGCTTTTACTGTAGTTAGATGAAATCGTTTTTTGAGGGAAAGCATCGCTTTGAGGCTGACTGAATTTATTGCCGCGGTCTATACTGTCGTTAAATAAAGTTCTACTATTTTTTTGGCTTTGGTATTGGCTTTGATTTTGGTTTTGGTTTTGGTTTTGAGGCAAATTCCGGTTTTGGCTTTGATGCTGTGTCTGATTTCTGGCTTGGTGCTCATTTTGGTTTTGGTTGCTATAATGGTGGCGATGATAATAGTTTTCTTGAGGCTGATGAAATTGTGCGCTTTGGCGGTTTGTGCTAACATGGCTATTATCGACCCTATGATCAATCTGTGATCGCGTGCTATTCTGTATTTGTTGGTTATGTCTATTAGGCAACGGGCTATTGCTTTTGTTATAAATAGGATAGTCCGTACTATCATGATCCTTGATAAGCGGTGCTCTTTTCTCAACTGGCGTAAAATCGTCGTAACTAGAGATTTTTCTTCCGCTCTGATGATTGTTTCTAGATTTGCCACTAATGTCGTTGCTCTGAAGTCTGAACTTTATTTGATCATAATCTCCACCTGATTCGCTAACTAGTGAAACTGATGACTGCTTTAATGGAGGAATAGCGCCCTTCGAGTCATCATGAAATCTATAGTCGTTTTGATTTTCATAAATAGTATCAACGATTGCTGGAATTCTGGTTTTAGGGCTTTGAGAAAATTTATAATTGATATCCATAGAATTGATTGGAGGTAGAGTAATGTTACTGATTGAGGGCGCTGTGGAGAACTTTATTGGGTTTAAAATGGGCGCTTGGGCTGTAACAGGCGGAACTGGGCGTTTATTAGCTTTATCAGAGTAGCCATACTCAGAAACTTTAAATGAAACAGGGTTCTCAGCGTTGCTATTGTGGCCATTTGAATTCGCTGGGTAATCTTGATATGCTGATGGTAATTTATCCGAGAGCCTTGATTTTGTGTCAAAGTCTCTTTCAAAATGAGATTTCTGAGATGGAAGTGGTCTCGGGTCGTTTTGGTAAGAGTTCTGCTGAGAATAGCGGTTAATCATATTTTTGTTTTCATTCTTTGAATTTTGTGAATAGTGCTGTCGATTTTGTGCCATTGAATTAGTTTTTTCAACACTGCGATTTCTAAAGCTATTTGTATCGCTTTTGTACAATTTTGTGTCAGGTTCCAGAGAGAATTTTCCAATAGACTCTGAATGACTTCTTGGAATGTCGGTCGTGATGCAATTATAGTGATCGTTTGATTTATCGTAAAAGTTCGTAGACTCTGCAGTGATGCTGGTATTTCTTGAATAGTTAGCATTTTTGACTGTTCTAGAATTGTTTCTAATATCAATTGAGGATCTAAATTCAGGAATTTTTTCCTTAAAGTTGGCAAACTCACTAGAATTGGCAGTATGGATTCTTGGTCCATAACCGTCTGCATTTGGATTTTTAGGAATACTAAAGTTATCGCGATTATTTAACGGGCCAGAATTATAAGCCGATTGGGTACCAGTTTCGTTGCTATTCTTGGGTAATTTATTGGAATCATCACTATAGTCAAAGTTCATTCTAGATCTTGAGTTGATTTCATTATTTTCCTCTACAACATAGCTTTGGCCAGAGTAAATTTGGGTTTCGATTTTATTTTCGCTGAAATTCTTTCGGTCGCTATCAGTTCTAATACGATTATTTTGGGTGATATTGTTGCCATTATATGGATGTGTATCGTATTTGATATCACTGGTATCCGGCAGATAATCGATCTGATCAATGACCTTTTTGCTGTTATTTATAGGCTGAACCAAACTTGGAAGTTTATTTGTAGGTGGATTAAAGTTTCCAGCTGGGGGTAGGAAATGTTCATGGTTTAATTTATCTGGCGAAACAAAAGAGATTTTACGATTTTTGGTAGAAAAGTCTTTATTGTTCCAGGAGCTGCTGGTATTTGACGTACTGGTGGCAGTGGTGGGTATTTTAGGGGCAGTTTTTTGAGGCGTACTTGAACTTTTTCCAGAGTGCAGCCTTGATGGGAAATATTCTGGAATGTATGTAGAGGTATTTGAGTTAGTTTGGCTGGTGGTATCAACTTTTATGGGGCTATAAGGCACTTTGAGATCAGTCTTTGGAGCTAAAAATTCTGAAGGGGTGTCAGGAAATTTCTTGAATTTAGCTGCGTGCTGTGGAGGATTATTGTATGCTGTTGGTGCAATAGGTTCAGGAGGAGGAATTGTCAAATCTTTTTTATACGATGGTGGGAATGTTTGCATTGGAGTAAAGTTAGAATTGTTTAGATTATTTGACATTGAAGTATTGTGTCCAATGGGGTTAAGCTCGGCTAAAGGTATTGTAGAGTTTTTAGGTGAGTTTGATAGTAAATTGGAGGCAAAATTTGAGGATTGAGAGATTTTATCAGACAAGGGACGAATGCTTGGGTTATTTCTGAGTTTAAGCTTGGTATAGGAGGAGTTTGCAGAAGATGAAGTTGATGAGGATATAAGATTTTTAGGATTGGTTCCATTGTGATAGCTATTAGAAGTTTGTATATTAATATGAGCATTATCAGGAATTCTAGGAAATTCTACAGAATTATTGGAGGTGGGTAAAGGGATGAAATTAGAGAATTTTGCATTAAGCGGAAGAGAGGACGTGCTATTTTTATTGGGTATGAGAGAATCAGTAGCCAGGATTGTATCAGGTGTAGGCTGAGAAGGTTTTATATTAGGTAGAGGTTTAATTGTATTGGGGGTAATGTGATTAGTCGAGTTAAGAGCCACGATATCAGGTTTGACTTGTTGTTTAGGGAATGGATTTTGGTCAGAGAAATCGATTTGATTTGAAAGGGCGTATGCGGCCATAGAGATGGATTTTAATGGGATATGGGGGCTACTGG
>LSSN01002548.1:0-12719 GCA_001970855.1 Smittium culicis | reverse complement strand
TTGAAGCACATTTTTAGGAACTCCCAGTTAACCATATCGTATTTTTTTTCTTGTTTCAAAAGGAGGAGGTACCCATTTTATTTTTTTGACTGAATTTTTCTGACTTTTAAAACAAAATCGAAAGGTAGTATATTACCAAATATACTGCGATTTTTAATGAAGCCTGATTAATTAAAATTTACAATTTTTCGATAAATGTTATGCACAGAAACACTCTAGAACTTTATGGAACATTTTGGAAAAACAAAAAACGTCGTGGAAAATTTTGGTACAATGGAGTTTTATCCAAGGTTATTTCCAGTCGCTTCTAGAACCTTCTAGAGCATTTCATAATATTCGGCAAGCTATTATTCGAAAATTATTAATTCTATAATAATTATCTTTATTTAATAATATCATTTAGATTTTTCCTAAAAAGTATAAAAGGGTAAACTTTTTACATCTTTCAGATAAATCTAAATGTACTATTTATTTTATAATATTTATCCCACTAAATATATATTATCCCTGTAATATTAAATAAATAACACTATCTTAGTCTTAGTTTCAGTCCAATCTTTGCCCTGTCTTTACTCCTCCCTTCGTGCCTAACAGTTTTATGGGCCAGTTGATTTAAAGAGCTCCTCAAAGATAAAGAGGGGTTTTTTTTTTTAAACACAGGTAAAATCAAAAAACTATAAATATATTTCATTGAAGTATACAAAAAAGCGCCCAATAATCCTTGGTACAAACAGTGCATTATTTTGACAACGCTTTATGAAAAAAAAAAAGGAAAAAAAATCGTACAGATGGAAAGATGAAGAACGTAGTTTAATTTTATAAAAAGTGGTATGTTTTTGAAGAGTTGAATATAGTATCAAAGTAGCTTTTTTTATTTACTTTTTTTTTTCCACGCCTAATTTTATTATTATTATTATTATTTTAACAGTAAGTTTATTAAACATAATTTAAAAGTATACAAAAAACTATCAAAAAATATTTAAAAAGTTAAAAAATTATCAAAAAAATAATTTTTCAACTGACCTCCCCTCTGCCGCTCTAGCAGCTCCATAATCACTGAGTATTGGTTCAAGGGGGCTGGTGAATCACTTATAATATGCAGCATGAGTGTTCTGGGCACGCGGATGCCGCTCAAAAATTTGGCAGTTTACAGCTCAAGTTTTTGATCGGCTGTGCCAGCACTAAGCTGGCTCAAAGATTGTTTAGACTCCCCCTCAAGGAGTTTTCCAACTAGCCCCAACCGGACTTAGTTGAAATTCGAAAGTAAAAATTTTTTCTTCAGAACTGATCGGCGTCGGTATGAACCGGCCGATCGTCGATGATCGGTGATTTCGCCACCAGCTGCAGCTCAAAAGTTTGTGCTCAACCGTTTCAGAAAAACACAAGTTTTTTTGCTACGCCTAATTTTAATTTTTTACTATCAATAAGACCTCAATCAAACAAAATAAATATTAATTAAATATTATTGCGGAGATGGTTTAATCTTGTCGATCATCAACGGCTAATTTAAAAAGATACAGATAACGAATTTTATACCAACTTTTTATTTTAGTTATTTTTATCCGCGTAGAGTTTGAGTATCGGTTATGTTTTTTATTTGTTCAATGCTGGTCTATTTCTTTTAGTTTATAGGTAAGGGTTTATTGCTGAATAAACGAAAACGAAAGTGAAAATTGATTATATGGGATAATAAAAACTTTATTTTTTTTAATTTTTTTAGTATATTCCACTGAAATAATTTAAAACTTTATAATAAAAATGAGAAGGGGGAGGTTATAAGAAGATCAGATCCATCAATTCAAGGTAATTAAACGAGGATTGCAAAAGAAAAAGGTAGAGAAGGGGGGGGGAGAGTTGAACAAAATACAAAAGATAACAATTTTTTACTAATAAAAAAACAGTTTTCTTTATGCTGTGGCAGATGGAGTTTCGTCGCTTGGTTGCGATGAAGATTCGGCAACCTCAACTGTCTTGAGTGAAGGTGTTTCAGTGTGTTGTTGAGGTTGTGCAGTTAGTGTATCGGCGCTAGTCTTTTGAGTTGGGGAGGGAGATGGAATAGGTTGAGGTACAGGTTCAGAGGCCGGGGTGGCAGCAGGAGCAGCAACTGGAGTGTCAGCTTGGGTAGGAGCGGCAACTGGAGCAGCAACTGGAGCAGCAACTGGAGCAGCAACTGGAGCAGCAACTGGAGCAGCAACTGGAGCAGCAACTGGAGCAGCAACTGGAGCAGCAACTGGAGCGTCAGCTTGGGTAGGAGCAGCAACTGGGGCAGCAACTGGAGCGTCAGCTTGGGTAGGAGCAGCAACTGGGGCAGAAAATTGGGCAGGTGTAGCAACTGGGACTGGGGTAGCAGATTGGGCAGGAGCTTGTTGCTGTGGGAAGGCAGGGTTGAAGGTATTTGGAGCTTGTTGGAAGTAAGCAGGGTTTTGGGGCATGTTGGGGTATATAGCAGAGCCATTAGGGAACTGTTGTTGTTGATGCTGTGGTTGGTATGCGGGGTACATTTGGGGTTGCATATTTTGATACATTTGTGGTGGCTGTTGTTGTTGTTGTTGAGGGTAGTATGCGGGGTAAGGTTGGTAGGCACCAGGTTGCATGAATTGTTGTTGTTGTTGAGGATTAGGGTTGTAGCCTTGGTAGAACTGTTGGCTGTTAGCAGGAACCATAGCAGTGTTGTTTAAATTTTGGACCGGGGCAGAGGTATGGATACCAGAAGCATCAGTGGGTTCTTCAACGGAAGAGTTTTGAATGAGAGGGATGTAAACAAGCTGACCATCGGCTTGTTTAACGGGGTAGTAAGCAATAGTTTGTGGGTTTTGGCCGTAGGTAACTGAAGGGGTTCCAGTTAGCATAAGAGGGCTAGTAGGGGTAGCAGAGTGTTGGGCAGATTCAATGGCTGCGGGTTGAGCTTGAGGGATGGCAGAAATGGCTTTTGGTTGAGGTTTTGGTTCGACAGAAAGTTTTTCCATGGCTTCAATTTCGTCAGCGGGGTCATAATCAAACAAGATTTGATCAGTAGCAGAATCTTTGGTGAAGCTGTTGATGACCAACCACCAGCTCTTCATATCTTCATAGTCAGCACCTTTGAACATGTATTTAGATTTGTTTGAAATGGAGGAAGTTTTAGAAGAAGTTTTAGAGGCATTTTTAGGAGTGTATAGTAAGAAGGCGCTTCTTGGTAGGTCAGGGGATTCGAGGGGTGCGAGTAGAGCAGATGGCAGGTAGATTGTGACATTAGGGTCGACCTTTTTAATTCCAGTAGAGTCATCGATGAAGTGTAAGAAACCAGCTTGGGTGACGATTGCTTGGCAAGGGCGGAATTTGTTGCTGTTTCCGAGGCCAAATTCTTCACGGCTGAGTTTACCAGCTTTAAGGATTTTGAGCATTTTGTGGTCCATGTATGGGTACTTGTGATCAGAGGGGAGAGAGTTTCCGTTACAATTCTGAGGGTTAGAGATCAAGTGGTTGTATTTAGTTTTGAAAGAGTCCCATTCAGAGTTTGTTTGGATGCTGGTGATAGCTTTGTTAACATTTTTGGAGGTTAGGGAGCTCTTTTCGTGTTCGTTAGATTCCCAGCTAAGGTAGCTTGATAGAATGTTGTTGAAGCGGGACAAGAATTGGGGTTCCCAGGCTTCCAATTTAGCGATTTCACCTTGGACAGCATTGTACATGTTATTTTCAAGGTCAACGAGCTGGACGACAACACGTTTAATTTCTATAAATAAAAGAAGAAGAGTTATAGAGTAAAATTGATATGTGGATATGGTAGGGTAAAAAAAAAAATAGGAAGGGGGAGGGGGAAAGTAAATTTACGGATGTTAATGAGGTAGGGGTCGCCAGCTTTAGGGGCTTCGTTTTCGATTTTGGAGACTTCGATGGCTTTTTCGAGGCTTGATTTGAGGGAGTCAAGAGTTTCGTTAGTTTTCTTCAAACTTTCGTAGATGACGATGACTCTAGAGGAGTATTCTTTAGATTTAGCTTTGATTTCGTCGCGAAGTAGGTAGAGGGCCTTGATGGTGTTTTCGCTCAAGTTTAGGCCGGATTGGGCGAAGGAGCGGGACTGGTCGAGGATATAAGAGTAAGTTTCATTTGAGGAGTTGAGGAGGCCTACGGTATCGGCAGGGATGAAGAGGTATGCTTCTTGGACGGGAGCTTTGATGGAGTCAGCGGCGGCCTTGTAGCTATCAACCATTTGTTTTTGAGCTTTTGCGATATTTTCAAAATAGTCGATATAGCTCTTTACAAAGTGTTTCCAGCCGTTTAAGCGGAGGTAGATAAGATCGCGACTATCTCCAGACCCAACAGAGTTTGAAGAGGAGGAGATGGGGAGAGATATGGCAGAGGAGTTGGTGTCGGAATTAAGTTGGGCAGGGGTGGCTATTACATACTCGTGGGGAACAGCGATATCTTTTTTACCAGGCTTTGTGGTGAAAGTTCTTTTTAGCGCTTTTGTAAAGGACATTGTTGAGTTTTATTTTTAAATCGGATAGCGGCAAATACTGTTCTGAAAGAGTCTAGGAATGAGAAAATGAAATAAGGATGGAGAGGGAAGGGAGTTAGTTAGCTATTATGTGGTGTGAGTGTGAGTGTGAGAGTATAAATAGAGAGTTACCTGTAGACAAAAGAGAAATGATAATAAATTCGATGTAAAAGGGATAAGAGTAAACTAAGCAGGACAAGAAGGGTAGATGGAGAATGTAGCTTAGGTGTGACAGAGAGTTTTTAAAGGGTTAAAGTTATAATTGAAAGGGAAAAGTTTTGAGATAATTAAGGGGTGAAGTAGTTGACTTTATAGTGGATTTGGATGTAGAAAAAATGGGAATAAATCAGGATATATTTATTTGTTTGGGCAGATTAAGTAACAGTCTTGAAAATATTGAACAAAACAGAAAAAAAAGCCGAAATTGATTTGAATCTAGCAGGCAATTGGATTTGCTTTTTATTTCTTGTGGAATACTGGCAGATGTGATTGATATTGTCTACCGATTGGACTATTGGCAGGTGTGATTGATATTGTCTACCGATTGGGTTATTGGCATATGAGATTGATATTTTCTATAGATTGGGCTATAGGCAATTGGACAGATAATTTCCTGCAAAGTTGGAAATCAAGTATTAAATTTACACTACGAACCCTTAATTTTATTTAAAAAAATAGACCCAAATCGAAGTTCGCTTTTTATTTATTTTATAGATGCGTTCTTTTTTTTTTAGATTCTCAAGATATATAAAGTAAATAGATTTGGTAGGGTAATTTTATTCAGCATTTGATGGTACGTATTGTATTATAGAGTTAGGAGGGCGAAATTGCGAAATCATAAAATTTTTTTAGAAGTGTACAAATGAGTCTCAAACTCGCATTTTAATCAGCAGGACAATACAAAGCTGATTTAAATTTAATGATCCATGAGGGTTCCAATGATTAAATACATAGTTTTTACAAGAGCTTAGACGCCAAGGATTGCAAATGTAAGTGAAGCCATAAGAAGAAGGCCGGGTTGCGTGGACGGTCTCCTAACGAAAACAGCAAGAGGTAAGCGTAGAAAAAACCAACTAATAAAAGCCTCTTTATGATAAAAAAAAAAAAGGAGCGCGTGGTTTAGGCGTTGTTAAACGGCACGCTGTTAGAAGGGAATAATGGCAGAGTCACGTTTTGAAACTGCGCATATTGTACGGAATCTGATAGATGCCAATCTTATATGCTTCGTTCAAAAACCGAATAAGGCTGTGTTTTGACTTGACGATCTTGACGCGTCTGATTATTGGCTGATTGGCATTTATTGTACTGGTGGGCTTTTTAGATGTACAAGTGGGCGAATAAATGTTAGATGGAGTACACCTTAATTAACTAATTGTCGTATTTTATGTCATATCTATCTAAAAGATACTGACGCTCTCTTATCGGGCCTATTGGTTTACGCGCGGTAAATATGATCATAGAAGCAAATGAGTTTTTCCTAGATTAGTATTATAGTACATGCGAGTCGTCCAATCATTAGCAATAACATTTAGATAATTATATGCAACTTGAGCAATTTAGTGGCAGACATTAGTAAGTGGTATATATTCACCAAATCCTAAAGCGACCACTCAAATGATAAGGCATGGTTTTTGCCACACAGTTCCAAACAGTTATTAGCAAAGCTCAGGCTTATAATAGACACTTCAGCAGTTATTAGCAAATCTCAGGCTTATAATAAACACATCAGCAGTTATTAGCTAACTCAAGGATCCTATTAGGGTAATCAGCGCAAGCATTTATCCATAAAAACTACCGCCTCCTAGATCTTGCAATGGGTTTTTTTTAATAGACTCGATCGCATACTTTACTCTAATCAACGCGATTGATGTAATATTCGTCCCTCGATAACCCTTTTCCATCGAAAATTCTATTGAATTGTGAATCTAATGATTCGCCAGTTATTTATAATTATAATTATTATTTGCTGTTTAATTCAACAAGCCAATATTTCTCAAGGCCTCAAATTATGTTATTATTATTGGACGTAGTTGGCTATATTAAAAGTCCAAAAAACAGTCTACCACCCGTAAAAGGGTAAAGATAAATATGCGCTCAGAGTATAGATATTTTACGTATCGATCAGATCTATGAATAAAATAATCGATGGCTTTAGTTTAAACCTTTTTGCCAGCAGATCACAAATGGCTGTGTAAAAAAGATCCTGAAAAGCATACTACTGCCTGATCAGACAAAAATAGTAGCGTAGCTCTTTTCCTTATTTTTGTTTGTTGGAATCTAAACGCTTTTTTTTTTTTTGTAGGGATTAATGATATAATTTCACCTGCTTATTTAGCGCCTAACTCTATTAGACCTCATTATGTAAAACGGGTGTACTAGTCATTGAACTAAGATGGATGTACCCACTTATACCTAGAATTGCACATAAAAATAGCGGAAATTTTCACACTTTATACATCTAGTTCGTAAATGTACGTAAATCCTAGTTTCTTTTGGTCATAGTAGACTGTCTAACATTCAGGCAATTGCAGTAATAGGTGAAGAAATAATTAAAACGGGTATAGGCATGGTGAATAAAGCAATCTGATTTGCTGAAAATTACAATATTCACATAGTTTATTAGTAGGCATCTATGTAAAATAGGTAGGTTCTTCAAAAAGGCGTCAATTAGTCCTGGGTAAAAAGAGATAAAAAAAATAAAAAGGCAGTTTGTTGACATGGAAAAAAAAAAGTGACTGCTGTTATTCCTACTCCTCAGCGCTACTTGATGTATTAAATAAGCTGCGCCGGATAATGCCCAAGCCCCTTATTCTAAGTATAGACGCGTATAAATAGATTTTTTTTCCTCTTAATAAAGCTGCCCGTTTACTATAAGCTTTATATAATTCTAATTCACAATTACAAAGCCCGCTTCTAAAAAAAAAAAGTTTATCATTGTTCTCACACCCTCCCCACAATGCTAATTTCAAGCCCCCATTGTTTATGTTACCTTAAAATACTTTGTAGTAGCCATATTGCACGGGAGCTTTAAATGTTTTGTAGTAGCCATTGTGTACGGGTGCTTTAGATGTTTTGTAGTAGCCATTGTGTACGGGTGCTTTAGATGTTTTGTTATTAGTCGTTGTTTATGACAACTAGATATCTCTGTATCAGCGATTGTCGCTGAACAACGTCAGTATCTCGCAGTAAATAGTAAACAGTAAATCAAAAATAGCTAAAGCGGAGTCGCCATTAGTTGTGCTAAACTCATTGATTGGAATTCGTAATAAGGAACAAACCTTGCTTGTATAAATCGTTTAAAAAAAAAAAAAGAACAAACCTTGCTCATAAGCAGCCTCAGAGAATACATAATAGACTCGATTAATTAGCGGGTTTGTACATAATGGCCCTAATTCTTCGGATCCCAAAATGCCTGAAAAATAATCATCCAGCTTCCCTCATTCCATTCGCCCAAATTTTTAGCGTTGTCTACTTTCCATTCAATCCAGTAATGCAGTTACATAAAATACCACAATCAGCTAACAAAAATAAAAATCGTATCCCAGTGTCATTAAAAAAAAAAGGCAATCCAGATATTCATTAGACGCACAAAAACATAATTCGCCTGTATAAAAAATCCCAATAAATATCCCATAGATCTCCCTCTTGATTTTTTAGTTTTTTTCGCCTTTTTTCCACGCATTTATTCCCCTCCCTCTAACTTCACAAAAAAAGCTTTAAAAAATTAATTAAATCTGCACTCAATAAAACTACTCCATCATAGCAAAAAAAAAAAACCTGTACTCATAAAATACTACCAAAAAAAAAGGTGTCCTAAATAAAATAATATAAACCATTTCTCTCATATATCACCATTTATACACACCCAATTTATATCCCTTTATTTTCAAACACTTTTATATTTCTCTCTTTGCACCTAAATAAAATTACGTTCCTAAATCTCCCATCAAACTCCGCTCCGACCCAATAATTATAAAAACTCTCTCTACTTTCTCCAGATAGCGGCTATTAATTACTCAATTCACCCTAAATTATACTATACAAATAATACCAACAACCTTATACCTCCATTAAACCCCATTTCATGCTCTTCTCTTCTCCTTTTACAACTGCCCCTCCTCATATACTCTGCCAGCCCGTCAATCACTAATACCAAACATTATACCTCATTTATACAAATATTCTACTCTAAAAATTACATTCTTACACATATCTTTTATCCCAATCGCTCACAAGTATACCTATCCCTCTTCTTATCAAGCGTACGTCATCACTATCAATTCCGCTTTAACCTCATTCATATAAACGGAAAAATCCCAATCTTTTTTATACTATAAATAATATCATGTTGAAAGCTATATCTAAAGCCTTTAATGGCTCTGAAAATAATTCTAAAACCAAAAAATCAAAGGATAAAAATATAACAATCGAATCTAACTCTACCTGTGATGCCAAATACTTAACTAACCAATCTCAACTCAATAACAACCCCAGCTTCTTCAAAGCCTTCAAAAAATCTCCCTCAACTACCCCCAACAATTTAGGCCATTCGATTAGTAATAAAAAACATCTTATCTCTCCCCCCATAAAAAGGCAGTCTTCAACTCTCTCCACCAAAAACAACAACGATTTCCCCCTCTCAAAAGACTCGTTTCTTATCACCCCTTCCCCCCAAAAAAACACAAATAACCATGCGCCTAAATACCACAACTTCGACCCCTTACAACCCGATCAACAATCTCCCCAAAAAACCGTCCCCAATTTCCCCCCCCTTGACTCTAGCTCTATATATGAAGAAAATTGGGTATACCTATCTTCTAAAAACTCTGAAAACTTTAGCCCAACAAACAAACCAAAAAATGTCTCTATAGCGAAAAATACCCCCAATTTTATTAAATACCCCGATACCATTAATGACAACATCAATAACCCAAAGCTCTTCCCCATTTCTCCACAAGTACTAAACTCAAACTTAAACTCTGATAAAAACATTGATCTTGCCTCTAATAACAAACTACATACATCTGCAAATAAAAAAAGCTTTGAACTACATAAAATTTTATCAGAGCGCTCCTCTTTCAAACACGGCCTTGATAAACTCAACCCATTCTCCCAACCAGTACATAACTCCACCGCCATTGACCTACCAAACAATACCACAACTACAACTACAGTCGATGATATTCCCCCGCCAAAAAATAAATCCCCTACCTTAAACCTAGTCCCTTTAGAAAGTATCCCAAAAATTCGCAAAAATTCTCTATTTAAATCTAAATCCATGAAATCTCCTCCACTTTCTAACTCAAAAGTATTCCCCAGTAAATCAACAAACAACTCTAAAAAATTTATCCATAAATTATCCTCGAGTTTCAAAACTAAAAATAATAAATCTCCCAACATGCAAATTCCCGATCTTCCCAAATTACCATCTACCCCGATTCTCACCCCTCCAATCGCAGTTAAACCAAAATTCGCTTTTTCTGATTCCCGATCTGAAAGTAAAGTTCGACTATACGATTCCGAGAATGAATCGCACAATCCCCCAAATATAAGAAAGTTCAATAAACCAAAAACTTTATCCAAACTTCCAATTCCATCCAATCCTAGAAATTTCCACCTCGAAAAAAAAATCGATAGCTCAAAACCTATAAACTCGCCCCGCCAGTCAATTCCAACACCTCCAAAAATACCTAAGAAAAATATTAACCAACAATCACCCCAAAACGACACCCAAAACTATATCCCAAATACTTTCCAAAAACCAGTATCCGAAATCAAAAAACTAATCCAAAACTCCACCCAAGTTAATAACTTTAAATACAACAGAGTCATCAACTATATCTCACAACAAAAATTCTATTTCATCCAAAACCCAATTAATTTTGCTGTTGAGCTCAATAGCATCTACAAAAACGGCCAAAACAACAAGTTCACCCTATTCCCAATATACAACAACTTGCTACCCCGCGATTACGACGAAGTTATCCTCCAAATAAAATTCGAGCTTGAAATCGCTCTCGTGATCGAAGATCTTGAACTCATTAAACGAAGCTTAAATCTACCCTCGTACGAATTAAATTTATACAATCTTCCCCTCCAAGATAGTCAAAGCAGTCTCGATTATACTTATAGCAGCTTCAGCTCCAGCAGCTCCAAAATCATAAATAACACCATACCTGCCCCTTCAAAAATCGACTACGATACATTTAAAACTCTCTCAGTCAGCAACTCTGACAATGCTTCAAGCATGCTCAAGCCAAAACAATCTATTAAACCTACCCCCAACGAATTTACTATCGTCAACTCGGACACCATAAACAACATTGAGTCTAAAGACACTGCAACATCACCCAACTACCTAACAGATAAAAATTATCAAAACTCGCAATCCCTCACAGCGAGAAATATGTGCCCCGGCTCTATAAAAACAAATAACTTGCAGTTTAGCAGCCCAAATATCAGCGCTACAAAATACAAAAAGCCAAATGCGTTCATCAACAATCAGCTATTCTTCAGCCACGGAAATATCGCTGCCTCGCCCAGAGATATGAACTGCCGCAATAACCCCGAAAGCGACGATGACGATGAAATCCCTCTTCACAAACTCTTTATATCTAATAACCATAAATCACCATTACTCCAACGAAACATTAGCCTCGCTAGCAACAATAACAACAAAAACAATAACAACAGTATCAGCAACTTGCTTAACAGCTCTGCTAATAACAGCAACATTTTCACCAGCAGCTACGTCTACAATTACGGCTCTTTACTCGACAACGATATCCTCATTTCTTCCCTCGATATAAACAAACACGCGCAGAATAATTCGCCACAACACAAACGAAACGATGACAACACGATCGGCCAATACCACCACCATCATCACTCCTCAAACATGCCCGAAAAAGTACACACGAGCCCATACCCACAAGGCATTTATCCGAACTCACCCGTATACAACGATATCCGCTCGAACTACGACTATATCGCAGATATGGGCTCACTTCTCAACAACGCGATTTTGAATAATATGGCGCTAGAATCCAACCGCGACCACGAGCACAACCATGACCACGACTACCCAGTATCAGCCATGCCGCTAAACAAGCACAAATTTGCATCACTCATTCCGAAAGCATCGACTAACCACCACCAATTCCGTAATCCTGCATCCATCAGCACCAAACATACACCTAACCTCATGGACAGCAAAGACGTCCTCGACAGAATCGACAGCAACTACATTTCCTACAACGCTCAATCAAACGCAATGCGATTACAACTCTAAAAAAAATAAAAGAGATTTTTATTTTTTAGCAGTTGTGTGTATATTTTATCTTTTTCTTTCTTTTCAGATTAAGCCCGATTTAAAATTTTTTTTTTTTTAATGTTGATGTATAAATAAAAATTTTTTTTTAACTTCTTTATTGCTGTAATTGACCACATCCTCTACACAACCCCATTTTTTTTTCATATATGTATGATTGAAATTTTGTGTCCTTTTAACTTGTTCTAAAATGGGTCGTATTAGAATCTAGCGGGGTTCCCGCTCATTAATATAACTGGCCACACTTCTTATTCGTATTAATAAAGATAAAGCTCGATTTTAGATATACAAAAACAAAATTAAAGCTAAGAAAAAACATAAAAAAAAGACGTTTTTATAGATTTTTCAGCGCTTGGCCTGCTCTTTTCTCCGTTTCCTGTCCTTTTTCTCCTCCTTCTTCAGCAAGTACTCGGCCATAGGATCCTGCGCATCGATCCCGTACCGCGCCATCCTCGTCTCAACGTCCTCGTCCCTCTGCCGCCGCCGCCGCCTCTTACCGCCTTCATCGTCATCTATACATATACATATTGTTTATTAAAAAATCGCACATCCCCGAATATTAGCAGTACTCCACAAAAAAAAATAAAAAAAAAAAAGTTATTTTTTTAAATTTTTGCTCTATAAAAAAAAAATTTATGATTGTAAATGGTTACGCGAAATGGGGATCGGCACCGCGTTTGCGCCCGCTTCGGCTGCAAAGTTTCCGTCTTTGTCCTTGGGCTGCTTGTAGTGCCGCACATGATCAACGCGCAACGAGCGGCCTAGCAACTACACACATATGCATAAACAACAACAACCAAAAAAAAAGATTTAAAGTTTAGAAAACATTATTTTAACATTTTATCCCTGGCTAATAAGAAAGGGTAAAAAAAAGGGGGGAATATATATGTGAGGATTCTTTTTTTTTTTTTT
>LSSN01002547.1:0-20017 GCA_001970855.1 Smittium culicis | reverse complement strand
AGAGCGGCGGAGGGGGGTCGGTTGAAAAATTATTTTTGTAATATATTTTTAACTTTTTAAATATTTTTTATTAGTTTTTAGTATACTTTATAATTATGTTTAATAAACTCTCTGAGACAAAATAAATAAATAAATAAATAAAAGGAATTTTATGCAGGTAAAATATAAAATTTTTTTTATAGAATCGCGAATAACGAGGTTGAAAAATGCAAAAACTCGCTGACCTAATTGCAAGTAGATAAATAATATAGAAATATAAACTTTAATTGGTATGGTGTATTAGTTTATCCAATAATAAAATATTAAATCTGGATTTAGCCAATTGTTTTTTTGTTTAAATTCAAGAATGTTGCTCCATTAAACGGCTAAAGTAATCCGATTAGCGTATTGTCCAATCACCGAAGAAAAAAATTCGCATAAATAAAAAAATAATTAAAAAATTTTTTTGTTGAATTTCAAATTTTCGCGAATAACGAGATTTACCTGTACTATATTTTCGATTAAGGGTTCTAGCTTAATAGAAACACAAAAAAATTTAATATATATTACTAATTTTGTATCCTGTGTTAAAATGCGTAAAATTATGATAAAATAAAAGATATATAACTATATTATTAAATAAGGTAAAGGTGCTATAAAATATATTTCAATTAAAGTTAACAAAACTAGAGTGTAGGTTATTAGTTTTTAGTTCATTATTTTTTAATTCCAACAAAATAATTTATAATTCAAGATAATAGAAGGAATTTAGTTAAAGTTTAGGAAATAAAAATTTTTATCCAAAAAATGTTTTTCCTTTTCATTATTATTTTCACTATTCAGTTTATACATAAAATTTCCACTACTTTGATTTTCATTATTATACTTCATATAGGTCGCATTTCGTGGATAACTTTACTTTTGATTGTGGACCATTCTTTGAAAAATTATATTTATTCAAAATTTAATAGCATATTAATATTACTATTTGCTCAAGCATAAATATTTTTAATCGTTTGTACTTCTCTTTCAGAAATTTCGTGATTTCTAAACAATTAAATAATTATTTCTATAAGTAAAGAAATTTAGTGTTAAAAAAAAAATTTACCTAAAAAAAAAAGAATGGGAAAATATGGAGAAATTAATAATCCTTCTGGGTCTAAAAAATCTGATAAGCGAATTAAAAAAAGAGGAAATAATTTATACCTGGGAAGAGGTATCTGGTAGATAAAAATCGAGAATAGATCACATTTTTTTTAAACAACAGTACTTTAAAAAAATGCTCAATATTAGACATTGGCCTAAAAGTTTTTTCTCTGACTATAAATGTATTACATTCAAAATAAACAATTTGTTAAAAGAAAAAAACATTAATATAAAAGATTGGAAACTAAACTCAAAATTATTGGATAATAAAAATATATCTATAGAAATAACCAAAATACTAAACACAGACTGCAATTCACTGAGTGATTGGGTAAAACTTAAAAAAAATGTAAAAAAATTTAGATAAAATATGGAAAACACCATCCCAAAAATAATGAAATAGACTCTTTGGAAGGAACGAATAGAATATACAACAACATTTCAAAAGGTGATAAAATCAATGAAAAAAATAGAAAATTATATAATAATGAAGTAAAGTCCAGTGAGATAAAAATAGTTAAAATCAAGAAAGAATTGCTAGATGGAATGATTATAAGGTCTCGATCTAAGTGGGCAGAGAACAATGAAAGATCAAACAAATACATTTTTGGGTTACTTAAAACGAAAGAAAAAAAGAAAGAAATTGATCAATTGATAGATGAAAACGGAAAAGTGAAAGAGAATAGGAAAGAAATTAATTATATAACCCATAGATTCTACTAAAAACTATTTGCGAATGGAGAAACAAATTCAGAAAGCCAATCGATTCTATTAGAGAGTATTCATAAAAGATTAACAACAGCAGAATTAACTGAAATAGAAAAAGATGTAGAGTATGATGAAATAAAAAAATCAATCATATACTCGCCCAATAACAAATCACCAGGACCAGATGGCATGATTTTTGAATTCTAATAAAAAGCATAGTGAAATTATAGCCAAACACTTAAAAGAAATTTTTAATAGCGCTCTCGAAATGACAAAGTGGAATGATCTTAGTGGGGGCTCAATTATTACACTAATTTCAAAAAAAGGAGATCTAAAAAACTTAAAAAATTACAGACCAATAGCCCTCTCAAATGCTGACGAAAAAGTATACACAAAAATACTCACCAATAGAATCCAAATGGTGATTGGCGGTCTGATAAACAAAAGCCAATCAGGGTTCATTAAAAGAAGAAATATATTTGATAATGTACTCACAACAAACTTATTAATTGAAAACAGCAATACGAATCCAGAAAAGACCAATGGATGCCTATTAATATTAGACCAAGAAAAAGCCTATGATAGGGTAAACTGGGAATATTTATTTAAATGTCTGGAAAGATTTGGTTTCAGCCAAGCCTTCATTAATAGGATTAAATGCCTGTATTCTAGCTCAAAAACGTCAATTAAAATAAATGGAGAGCTGACTCGGCCAATAGAAATAAAACATGGTCTAAGACAAGGAGATCCATTATCCCCGCTTTTATACAATTTAGAAATAGAACCATTATTGCTATATATAAACAAGGAAATAGAAGGGATCTCAATAAAAAATAGCAGATTCAATCTTTTGGCTTATGCAGATGGTTTATTAATAGGTTTACAAAATAAAAATGATGAGATAAAAATAAATGAAGCCTTGAATCTTCATTCACTCGCTTCAAACGCAAAAATAAATATCGAAAAAACAATCTATGTTAAAATCGGAAGACCTAACGATGAGTGGCAACTAAAAAAATGCATATCAGAAAACGAAATCTTTAAGTACTTGGGGGTGTTCTTTAGCTCCAATGGAATTGCAATTAAAAAAAATCAAGAAATATTATATAAAAGTATGGAGAGCAAAATAAACAGTTGGAGAACTAGAAAAATATCGCTTAAAGGGAAAGTAGTATTGGCTAACACTTTTCTGCTTTCAAAATTATGGTTTTCAGCCCATATAGTGCCTTTTTAAAATGACTTCCTCTCATTGGCAAAAAAAAAGTTACTAATTTATTTGGAACAATAGAAAAGCACGAATAAAGATCGACAAAATTGAATTGGATAAAAAAACGGAGGTCTTGGCCTTTTAAACGTTGAAGCACAATCAAGAAGCTTATTTATGAAATGGTATAACGATCTGATTGGAAGCAATCAAAGGATTTGGAGAGATTCAGCCTTTAATAATTTGCAAGCACTAACCAACAAATACACAAATAATCAAAATTCAATGGATATACTATTAAAAAAAACGAAAGTTAAAAATGCTAACATATTTTCACCGATTTAGAGAAAGGCAATGAAGTTAGCAAATAGTATCTACGAAATAAATGAATCTAACATATCCAACTGACCATACGATAAAATCAAAATGCCAGTAATAATCAAGAAAAACAAATTACTGAATATAAACTTGACGAAAAAAGACCAATCATGGCTCCATAACAACAGTATATCAAACTGTGGCGTATTTATAGCTAACTGTGAATTGATTTGGGATGATAATAGGGATTATTTATTTTGCATTAATGTTAAAAACAAGCCAATTATTTTTAATATAAAGACAATCCAGGAAATTGAATAGTTTGAAAAAGAGTACACTCACTCATCCAAAACACCAACAGATAACTTCAAAATAAACATTCAACCAATAGATAAATGGGAAAATAGAACAGTAAGAAAAATTATTGGCTTAAAAAAATAGAAAAGAACCAATAATACAACCAAAGTGGAAATAAATTGGGAAAACAACAAACGTTGAGATAATATTTAATTGGATGAAAGTTCACAAATCGATCTAGAACCAAAAGTGACTGTCCACTTATATCTACTACTTCATAATGCCTTAATGACAGGCGAAAAATTAAGGGTATGGAATAAGGGTCGATTTTACCAATAACAGGAATTTAAAGCATACAAATCAAGAAATAAAAATATACCACACATTTATTTTTGCTGTAAAAGAATAAATGAATTCTGGAAGATTATTAGCCAGTTTATATATACTAACTCTACTATCGATACTGGATTAGCCAGTAGAATGACTGTGGATATAATATTTGATTTTTTAGAGCCACTTAAAAACAAGTTCCCTAATATAGAGATTCTGTATGGACTAGCCATATGGAATATCTACAGGGCCAAAACTGAAGCCGCGTTAGCTAATTATAGATTACCAGCAGAAAGGATCTTCCTTAGGTGGAAAAATGACCTTAAAGAAAAAATTACAAGAGATTCTAAACTCTTGAAGAAAAGAGACACCTGGAACAAAATCAAAACCAATTGGGTTCTATTGAGCCAGGCGGGAAAATTACTTTTAACAACAGTTAACTATGTCTCTCCAAAAGTCTCCTTAATTTTACTTCTACTTTTACTTAGATTTCACATAATTTTTTAATATATCATTAATAACTTAAATTAAATTAAAAAAAAAAACTTACCTAATAAATTTTAAGTTAATAATAAAGTTGATTTCAATAATAAAATTGATGCTAATGAAAAATTATTTCTCAGTAATAAAGTTGATTTCAATTTAAAATTTTTTTTAATAAAGTACGATTTTAAATGTACTAGTTATCACAAAGATTTGTAGACGTTCGCTATTTTCGCACCACTACACCAAAGACAGACAAAAATTTGACTCCATTTCTAAAATACGTGTCAATACCTCTAACTTAATTTTGTAAGCCGATTTCTTTAGAAGAATTATTATGAATGACGATAAAGCAGAAATAATTAATAAAGTTTCATTTATAAAATTTGTATGGTTCTTCCCTACATCGCTTAACGACTCGATCACATTCTCAGCTAAGATAGCAGATGCAGTACTATACAACAAATCAGTGGCAGTAGATGTATCTAATTAGCCTTCAGAACTTTTTATACATAATTTTCATCATGACGTTATTAAAATTGACATGGATTATTATCAACTAGTGTTTTCGAAAAATAAGAGAAAGGGTTGTCTAGTCTCCAAATGTGGTATCCCAAGCTAGAATTGAAAACTTATATTTGGCATTTAACATTGAGGAAACCAATCACAAGCTGTACCAACATATTTTGACACTAGTACGCCTTTTCAAAAATTTGAAAAGCTTATAATTTCAATAAAGGATTGAAAGCATATCCAAAAAATCTCTTTCATAACCTTTTGTAGTACACGAGTTACGCATACGCTAATTTTGATATTGCTACAATGGTGAACGAAAATGAAGCTACGAAAAAGACAGCCTAAGCACACAACTTGGGGATTCCAATTAAAGTAAGAGCGTGAGATGAGGATTTAAAGCGCCTAAAGAACTCCTTTAGACCTTTGCTTACTAGAAAACCTCGATATATACAAACAGACTTGAAAAAAATAAATAAACGGACAGATAATAGGTTTTTAATATCGTTAGAGAAGAATTCAAAATATAATTTAAGAATCCCAATTTTACCTTGAGTCACAAGAATAGAGAGGTATATTTTCCCCGCAAATTACTGAGTTTTGCATTCAAAATTTATGAAATTTTTATTTGATTGCAAAAAAAGCATAAGCAATTCTTAAAAAAAAACATTTATTGAAGCGCGACATAATCACATTTGTAATTGATCAATCAGCGATCAAATGTCTACCAACCGACGATTCCCTTATCTTAACTATCCCATTGGCTCACTTTTTCCTTTAATTTACTGAAATCTTCACCTGCTTGTGTCTATATAATAGTAGCATAATACTTTCTATGAAGATTATGCTGCTCAACAAGTTTAATTACCTTTTTTACCCTAGAACTTTATACACTTAATTTTAAGATACTAAATAATTCTTTAAAAATCACCACCTTGACAACGCTATAGAAAAATTTTTTTGAATTATAAAGATCAACCAAAATTTTATTCTAAATGTATGAATCGATTTTTATCAAGTTCCAAAGTTGATTATTGATGTATCAATCAAATTTCTAAAAGTTTAAAATCTAAATTAAAATGATTCAATTGATTTTCTTATATTTATATGATTCGCTAAAAAATCTTAATTAGCTCTTTCCGGTCCAACGCATTTTATAAAAATATTTTAATAGGTCATTAATTTCTTAGAAAAATTTTTTTAGCTGTTATTTTACTGCAAACCAATATATGGATGATTATCATATTTAGTATACAATTATTGATATCAATTGACTATACGTAGTAACTAAAATGAAGTATAAGTCTCATAAAAGGACTAATGAAGTTGATTTATTTATTATATTTTATTTACTAAACACGCAATAAAATTAAATAATAGATTTTACTTGATATTACTTAAAACAATGTTGATTGTTTTAACTTTTATAACCACAATATTTTATTGCTTTTACCACCGATATATTTTGTTACTTTTACCAATGAAATATTTTTTAAAAAAAATTTATAATTAATTTATTAATCTCATTTTATTAAATAATAATCAAATTATTTAAAATTGTCGGTTTAAAATTCGTATTAATTTATAAATATATGTTTAACATATATTTTTTTATAACAAAATTAAAATAAATTATTTAATAAAAATGTCGAATCTAAAGTGGTATACTAAATCTATGTTTCGCACGTTTTTCGAATATTCTTGGAATAAAATTTTTGAATTTTTTAAAACATTAAAACTTTTCAAGTTAATGACGGCGGCCGATGTATGTTTGATTTTTTCTTCTAGGAGTGAAAGTTAGATCTATTACGCACATTTGTAAACAAGTATAGCTATGGAGAAATTTTAAAAGGAATTTCAATTTTTTATATTAAATAATATAAGTGCACAAATCGCGAGTAAAAAAAATAATAAGTTGTTAAATAAAGGTATATAAAAGTGATGAATATGGTATCGTTTTTTCAAATTTTCAAATTAGTATAAAAAAATAAGTTAGGCTATTAAAGAGGGAAAATATAACTTTAAATATTACGATATTGAAAATTTATAATATTTCAATGGCTATAATAGTCTATTAAATGGGATGAATTACGTTTAGACCTTTTAGAGAAGCTTATCGGGTTGTTTAGAACCAATTCCAGAACTTTTTGAAATTTAGTTTATATTTCAATAATCAATTTCAGAACTCAAAAAAACGATTGATGCATTTAGAATCGACTTTTGTTCATCTTAATTAATTCAGAAAAAAAATTTTTTCGGCGTCACAATATATTTTTTTTGAAAATACCATGCACGTTTTTTTCAATCGAATGAAAGTTTATTAAATTCAATTTTATAACCCTGTATTTTCTGTCAGAAGCTGCTTTATTCACGCAAATCCAGTTTCTCTTATTTATCATCCCCAGTGCTTCAAGTCAAAAACTATTTCAGTAACACCAAAGGTTCTGTTAAGAAAATTAGTCAGATATTAATCCAAAAAGGAATTCAAAGAAGAATCAATGATATCTTTAGGTTTTTGCTGCAGATTTTTCTGCATTCAATAAGTTATCGAGACCTAAGGCTGGATTAAGACCTGAGAGTATTGAAAAAAAGAATAAAAAGTCCAGTTATTCAAAGTGGAATCACTTTTATCCGTTTTTTCACTATTTCGAATAATAAAATACATGGCTTTTATGAATCTATATATTCCATTTATTCATAATTTGTTACACAAGTCAAGATGATAGCACCTAATTAATGAATAAAAATAAGAAATTTCCGGTTCTAAATATTGTTATTCAGGCTTTATCAAACCCAAAAAAATTTATAAAGGTATTTAATCAGTTTAATTCATAGAACTGATGGTATTCAATCAATTTTTATGCAAAATTAGAAGAACTTGTATCTAAGAAAGGGTCAAGGGAGAAATTTCGGAATTTTCTTCTATGTTTCAATCAAAATATTGGGACTCGACGACACATTAAACTAAAATAATACTCAAATTTACCAAAATAGGCTATATTGCACTTGGAATGGCTATCAAAATCAGAGATACGACAATTAGAGCTCTGGCTTACAATATCAAGGAGCCTTCTAAAGAAATTGTAAAATTTATGAATATTGGAAGAGCTACATTACGGAGGATTGAATGCTAACACTAGAAAGATCAAAAAATGCATTTTTCATTATTACCTGGTCTATAAATGCAATTAAGCCTACTTAAACGTAAGATACTCCATATAAAAATAATTAAATAATGGAAATCAACAGAAAATTTTTCAGTCAGTCATTCAAAAACTAAAATTATTATAGAACAACTTGTGATCTTGGGATGAATTAATCTTCTTACCAGAACTCCTAAGACTGCAATTTTACATCTTTTTAAGTTAATATGCTTGAGGAATGACAATAATATCAAAGAAATACCTAGGTAATTGATTCTCAGAATTAATGAATATTCAAATATATCATAAATTATGATAAATCTTATTTAATTTCTTAAATCCCATGAGCCACGGGAAATTTTTATGGTTTTTTTCCAACCTGCAAGGCAGGAAAAAAATAATATTCTAGCACCTATAAATTCCTAAGCCGGTCTACTTGCTGCGTAACTAAAGGGAAATGTGATCAATCTACCAAAAAAAAGATCAAACCAGGCATTGCTTCAATTATGCTGATTAGCTGAAGTTGCAAGCAGTCATGGAAATCGTGATCTTTCGAAAATTTTAATATCCTAGAACATGACAAAAAAAATTCACACGAAAATTGAACATAAAAATTTCGGATATAAAATAACGCTGATAGAAATATTTTAAAAAAGTATAAAAACGAGTTCAATACACATGATTTCCGTTGAAATAATTTCTGTGAAATCCACGAGCAGTTTGACTTCCCAGATATAGTTTTCAATTTAGGCCATGTAATATTAGTAATATAATTGCGTTTTAAATCATCAATACGAACATTTTTGAGTTACAGAATAAATCAAAAAGACGGAACATTCCAAAATTAGTTCTTAAATGTGAAAGCACAGAGCCAGATCTCGCAGAAACATATATATAAAAATGTATGAGCCCTTACTGCTACTATCCGTGAAATAAAATATAGAATGCGGTACAAAAAGCTCGAAGAGAGCATAAATCGGCGAAACTCATCGCATTTATGAGAAAATAAAATACCAGGTAATTTGATCTAATGAAAAGTAAATATACAACCAATATAATTAAATCGAAACTGTTTTTATATATTTTTACAAATTTTATTGTCAAAGTGAAAGTTAAGATAAGTGAGAGAGATTCCATATAAATAGCAAAATTTTAAGCTATTTATACTAAAATCAAAAAAATAAAATATTTTACTATTTAGTTATTGGCATTAACTGAAATAACTTACTCAATTCATCAAAAAGAGTTACAGAGCGTCATTATGTCATTATGTTCTTAGCCAAAGTATTGCAAAACATGTAATATGTAAGCTCATAATCTCAATCGTTGATTGGTTGTGTCATTATATCAGAACTCTGGCTGCTGATTTGCGTAAAACAGTGGAAAAAGATCCAATAAGTGAGGATTTATGAATCGAGAATTATAAGGATTGGGACCTTAAAGAATTGAAGATAAGCAGCTTGTTATCAAAGAACAGGGATATAAAACCCTGGAATTTAAATAAAATGTTTATAGATCGGGGAAAAAAGCGTAGAAAAAGATCTAATGTAATTAATTAACTATTTCAAATATATAATGATCAAAATTACTTACACTATAGTAATCGAATATGTAAATTTTATGAAATAATAAAAACTAGTATTCGCTCAAAAAATCTCGACATATTATTTTAAATAATTGACTTTTATTATCAAATTTTAGCCAATATTATCGTTTTTTTTTCATTAAATATGATAAAATGATAGTTTATTGAGGAATTAATTAAAAAAATATTTATAATTCCAAATTAATCTGCAAATAATAGTAAAAAATCTATAGAAAATTTATGTTTTCCATTCTTGGAAATAACTAATAAGACAATTTTCTTAATATAATAGTTAATATAGTATAATTAAAGTATAATTTGAATTATTAAGTAGAAAAATCTAAATACTAATATAAAGCGAGAAACTGATAGTAATGGTGTTAGATTTGATGTTTAAAGGATCTAATTTTATGATATAATAATAATAAGGTATGTAAATTAAGGCAAGTGGGATGCTTTTGAACCTAATTAAAGCATATTAGTAGAGCATTTTTTATGGATGTTATAATATTAAAAAATAAAAAAATTTTTTTTTATAGGTGTCAGCTTACTATGGCAATAGCAGCATAATAAAATTTAGTTAATATTTTTTTTGGCTAAAATAATAGGTGAAAAATTTATTTTAAATGAAATTTAGTTCAGTTTTTTATTAAAGAATAATTATTATAAAGAAATTTGATTAAAAGAAAATTCAAAAAAACAAAATAGTTGTAGATACTGATTTAAATCCTCGGTTTTATTGAAGAAATGAGGCAAAATTTAAATTTAAAAATTAATAAACCATTTGAGCAAAATTAAGAGATATATAAATTATAATAAGTATCATTATTACATTTTTCAATTTTCTTTTCGAATCTATGGTATAGAATAATAATAAAAAGATAATAATGTGGAATTAATTGGTTTTTAGTTTAAATAAAAATTAAATAGTCAAAATATCAGTTTAATATGTAATTTGGGGCTATTAAAGAGGAGGTTGATATTATTTTTTAAGAATATATCTTTAGTGCAAATTACTTGTAATAAATAAATTGCTTTGGTAACATGATATAAAAAAATTAACTAGGTATATTTTCAAATATACAGTTTTCAATAAGTTTATTTTAAAATAAAAATTTTTTTTTTTCAAGACCTATATCTCCAAATTAAAAATTATAAAAAAATCAAGCAACGATTTAAAAAGATTAAACTTTCATTCAAATGAAATATTTTTTTTTTCATGTTTTTTTTTTCGAATTATTTAATTCGCTATTACTGGTATTTTTTGTTTATTAATAAGATTTGATTTAACTATTACTTTATATGTATTCGAT
Organism: Smittium culicis; assembly: GCA_001970855.1. Lineage (NCBI taxonomy): Eukaryota > Fungi > Kickxellomycota > Harpellomycetes > Harpellales > Legeriomycetaceae > Smittium > Smittium culicis. Next base: position 8,998 of record LSSN01002547.1, on the reverse strand, counting down.
AATATCAAATTATCATATACTACTACCCTATTTTCTACAAATAGCTACATTTAATAAATGTAGTTTTCGCTACAGGTACAAAAGTGAAATATGTGTTGATAACTGGAATTTGCAAAATCAGTCATATCCAAGCGCAAATTTTCAAAATTAGTCAGATAGAATCGTATATATGCATAAATTGTCAAAGATAAAAAATTTTTATCCGTAGAAATGATTAGTTATAAATAATGACTATTTTAACAGAATTCTATAGTGTTTTATTTGCTTCTCAATTAAAAAATAATTATATAAAATAGTAAAAGTGAAATATATGTTTATTTTAAAAATTCAGAAAATAAAAAAAATTTTTTTGCTAAAATCGCAAAAGAGAAAAATTAGAAATATTTAAAAAATTAAAATCGGATTTATATCCATGAATTGAATAAATAAAATTATTTCTATAATTATGATCAAAAAATAAATATATTTTTGAATTAAATAAAACGATATTGCTCACATCCTAAAAAAATTCATTTATTTTTAATTTAGATGGAATAATAAAAAATAAATTATTCTTATTTTTTTAAAGAGCTGCTGTTATTATGAAAAATTTAAAATAAATACGTTTATTTTAATTTCGCAGCTATACATGATTTTTCATATTTTAATTGTAAATTAACGACTAAATAATATAAAATAATAGATATCCATTAAAATTTAGCTATGTGATGATCTTATTTATAGTTAATCAAATAAAATCAATCGAAAATTTAATTTTTTTAAATAAAAAAAAAATTAATTGGGATGATGAGTGTAATAAATTATTCTAAATTAAAATATATTTTATGTATCACATTGAAAAAATTTTCTTTCAAGAGATTATATCATATCATATCATAGTTTACTACTAACTTTTTATACTTGTAATGAGTTTTTAAAATTAGCATAATTTATTTTTTTTCAATTTTTAATATACGTTATAAAAATTCTAAAACGATACTATCAAATAATAAATAATGATTATATATTAGGATATGAGGTACTGAATAACTATGTATAAAATATAGTTAGATAAGAAAAATTTCATTAAATTAAATAGTTAATAAACTATTTGCATACATATAAAATCTTCGAAATCAATAGTTTTATTTCGCATAATAAGGCATTATTATGTGGAAAATAGCCTCTATAAATAGAGAATCAAAATATACTGTCAATAAATATTACAATTTTTTTTATATGAAATCAAATACAAAGATTTAATGTCCTGATAAATGTTCCAATTCAATATAAAAATATATTAAAATAGTAAGATTCAACGATTATTAAAGACCAAATGAACGAACTTTTATTTAAATCAAAGGCTAGAAGACATGAAAATGCATTCAAACTTTTCAGCAACAAATACGAAAAATAAATTAAATTAACGATTTCTATTAGTGAGAATTGATCGTGAAGCTTTTAAAAAAAGCACCAAATTGAGTACAAATCTGAATTGGCAATCAAAATAAAATGTTAGCTAAATAAACCCAAAATTACAAAATAAAATCAATATATTAAATAATTAACAATTTTATCGCAAAGAAAACAGACTTAAAACAAAATTACTGCTAGGCTTCACAAAATATTTTAACCAATGGTACTATTTATATAACTCAACTATTTCTATTAATACAAATTCGATCGCAAAATTCCAGGATTTGGAAAAAATGTAATAGTGATCTAATCGCCACATTTAATTATAATACGTGCAAGCTAATTGGCAAACTTTTCTGCAAACAAAAGTGATTGCGCAGAAATTCTTTTTAAATAGACTTAAACGCATTCTCAAACAACAAGAAACTGAAGCAAAAAAAAACGCATGTGTACAACGAGAAACTCGTTGATTTTACCATACGAAAAAATTTGACTATAATATGAATATTTTCTGATTTTTTAATCACCCTGATAATTATATATTATCGCAGCTGAAAATAAAATTAAAAAAATTTTAACCTTTCTTCACGTTACGCCATTATTCAGCCATAATTCCAATACTTTAAACAATCCAACCAAAATTAAGAATTATAAACTATCCAATGACGCACCTTGAAATATGATTGGATAAATTGATCATGAACTAATTCACGACGTTATAATATTGTCTGAAATGACAATACGTCATTTGAGACAATTTCCAAACACATTCAATATTTATTTTTATTAATTTATATGATTTATATAAATATTTAAGTTTTATCCTTAAAATTTTGAATCTCTATCTTAAGTTTTAATTTTCCTATAAACTTATAAAAATACATAAAAGTCACATAAAATTACACCTATTTCTGCGCATATTATTTCAAGGAATAGTCATTATAAGTGTTACCATAGTTTATTGGATAACACAACCGAAACTCCAAAAACCAATAAAATTAAGTATGTAATAAAATAAGTATATAGAAAATTTTTTTATGATAAATACTGAAAGTATGGAATTATGCTATCCTTATCATTCTTAGCAAAGTTAAATGAGAACGGGTGGGTGGGACTTAATATGACCACTCCTATCATATAATATTGATTAATATTCTTCCTAATGGGCTAGATTAATCTTACATTATTGGGAACAAAAGCTATCAGTTAGTTTGAAGTTTATTCATTCTTTAGATAAAGTGAGCAGAAAATCGAAATACTAAGCTTCTTTGTGCTCTCGGAATGTAGAATGTGCATAATGTGCATAATCTTATAGGGTATAAGGAATTGTGCAGCTTCTGCAAAAAATTATGGATATTTATCAGATTTTCCCAATATTTTGATTGATTGTATAATATACATATTATATTCGTTAAAATTAAAAGTGGGAGCTCTATCTGCTTGGAATTCATCACATAATCCTGTAAAGGAATGATAAAATAAGCGAAATTGGCCAAATCTGATCCCGTTAAACAAAGTGACATGGTCAAGTTCTTTAATGTCTTATAAAAATTTCAAGAAAAAGCGGTATTATCGTAATTGAAAAACGAAAAAATCCGAAATTAGTATCATTAAAAGGCCACTCATTGCCAAGCGTAAAATTCAGCGTACCAGGGTGGGATATAGAAATATGGATTTAAAGCTAAATAAGAGATATTTAATATTATAATAAAATTAAACTAAATCCTAGATACCATAATCCAAGAACAGAAATCTCAAAATTTTTTATTTTATTCTAAACTTCGTTTTTGAATGGCAAGAAATTAATATTAAAAATAATAGAAATATAAAGAAAAGCCAAGAATGAATATTAATCCATATTTCTTACTATTTAATACTAATAATATACTATTTAAAAAAGCAATTGCGAACTAATTTTACTGTTACGTAATGTGAGTAAAGATAATTATTTATTTAAAAACCAATGATGAATATACACTAAGATTCTGAAACATTATCGCTATTATGATTCATATTATATTAGAATCGTTTCATGACACAAGTAATCTTAAAAAGTCAATATTTTCGGATTTTTCAGGGTCATAGGCACCGAATTCATCAAATTATTAAAAAAAAATAAAATAAAATTATTAAATATCAAACAAATTGACATATTAAACAACTTAAAACGACTTTTCAGCACTACTTTTAAAATTCATTTAATGAGATGGAGGCTATTTTGAAAAGAACATCTCCAAAATAATTATAAATAAGTAGGAAAAAGAAAAAAATAAAGTTTACGAATATGAAATGATAATTTTCAATGAAATCAACTTAGTGCACGAAAAAAATGATAAAAAATCTCTTCTGATCCATTCAAATATATATAAACTGCGCCAAAATTTGATAAAAAATTCGATAAAACGAAAAATACGACCACAATTAGGCAAAAAAAAATAAATATATTGCTTGTTCTCAACGTTTTGATGCATAATCACCACACGAAGAAAGACAATATCATCAATAAATTAGCCTTTCAAAGCAATATTTACACTATTACAAAAAATAGTCAACGTGATTGTGTCTATAGACACGAAATAGAAACTAAATACCGATAATTTTAAGGTTTTTCAGATTAATAAATTTCTATTGCAGAAAATACGCCATGAATATAATCCGCAGCAAAAAATATACTAAATTTGCGCAATACATAATTATTGGATAGAAAAAAATAATTTCCTCTAGACGGTAAAAGCACAAATAGAATTTACCTACGCATTTTATTTCTCGTAAGCGTCAAAAATAAGACTGCTATTGTCATGACAATAAAAAAATCGAAACCTGAAATTTAAGAATCATCAAAAAAAATAAGTTAAATTGGAACTCTATCTTTCAAGCTGTAAATCGGACATCCTGGCGCTGCAGGAAACTTTTTTAAATAAAAAATCTTACAGGTGCCGCCTACCTGGCAACACCTTTATAGAGCCCAAAGAAGAATTAATCAAGGGCGGAAATGGTCTATAAATTGCTATCAAAGATAATTGGGCTTTATATAAGCGAATACAATTCAGATCCAACCTGTTTATTTGCTATAGTCTCCGGGCTTACAAAAAGCGGAGCAAAATTCCAGCTTTTAGTCACCAGAGTGCATAATCCAAGATCAGGAATTTGCAAAAAAAGGTCGATTTCTGAGCTTTTAGACTGTTTTTTAATTAACAATAGAAAATTTAAAATGAAACTGTTGTTGGATGACATCAATATGCGCGACCCCGCAGATACTAAACTCACTTCGAATCTGGGAGCTGGAATCCAATAGAAAAAAGTAAAAAACTCAGTGGGGTCTAGGTAAAATAAAGCTACAGTGGAGTAAATGATAGACCACATACTTTTTGTGTGTCTCAACAGCCGCCCTAGCTGGTTCACTGAAAACCGAATTTATGACTTGTTCAACCACATGCTAATCACCTCGTAGCGAAATATCGACAGCTTCGAAGTGCCAAGAACAGTGCGCGATTAATACTCAAAAAATATTATTGCATGGTGTCAAATTTACCAGCAATAATCGATTTTCCGCATTAGCTAATCCAATTAATGTACATTTTGAGAACTTCAAATGCCAAAAAGATACTCTTTGGGCTCAAAATGCCCGTATGCTAGCTGAAGTAGCTATTGGAGAATGCAAATAAACAGTGCTGTCCAAGAATACGATATAAAAACTAAAATGTGCCTAAAAATTTTTAAAAAATTAATGAATATAATGGGCTAATAAAAAACAATAGCGTTTCAAAATATTTTGTAAATTCATCAATTAAACCAGACCAAAAAGCCACACAAGCAAAAATGTTAAATTTTATCGCGAATCAGTTGCCGAAAAAAAAATTTAAAAAGTTCTAGATTTATTAGAAATCGTGAGCTATAAACTCGCTAGACAGTGTACGATTTATTTACAGATAAAATTACTGAAAATTAAAAAAAAAGAGAAAATATGGATTGCACTATTTCACAATCTTGAAAGGAAAATAAGTGGTGATATTCGCGATCCATCTAAGTGTCGGATACTACTTGAGGAATACTGTTATTGCTAAGGTTTGATTGGATTAATATTAATTTATTAATTTATTTATCTTAGTTATCGAATCACAATATTTTATTTATTAGTATACATACTCAGAGATTCATTTTTTGAATCTCTAAGTCTTTTAACTTTCTCTTTACCTTTAATAAAAATTCTGAATCTAAAATATTGAAAGACTTTTAAGTGATTTTTATAATACAAGTAAACTATAAAATTTATTCTTTTCTTTGTTAATATCCTAAAATAAACTGACCAGAAAACTCAATTAACCCTTTCTGTGTGACGTAAATCAGAAATCCGCACTTAGAAAGTTTTGAAGCTAAAATTAAAAATCACATTTCATTTAAGCGGCGTTGGAACTTCAATACTGGATGTATCCAGAATACTTCTCTGTCGAAAAAAATAAGATATTTACGTTGGAATGACCTTAAGGATACTGCTGATATAAGATTTGGGAATTTAATTGTTAGAAAATCTCCACTTCTTCTAACTTCAAGGACTTTTTTTCAGTATTCGAAGGAAGATTTTCAGATTCGAGCTCTGCAATAAATATCATAACCAAGCTAAAAAATTGAAAAAAAGAGAAACGCAACTTTGTGGAAACGCTGCAGAGTTTAAAAACTTAGCATTACTAACTTGCTTAAATGATCCTGCACTAATAGACAGACTTCTGAATAAACTTAATTCAGAGTTCATGTTTTAGTCATTTGCTGTAGATTTACCCAAATTTCTGGAGGAGGAAATGGATATGATCATCACAGCCGAGAATCGAATCGACTGTAGGAACAATTAATACATGAATATTTCGAGAACCTCTTTCATCAGCATCAAGAAATTACATCTCTAACTTTACTGAACCGAAAATTAGACACGAGCCCATGGAAATCAATTTTATACACAGTAAACGAAAGGACCCTCTTTCAGATAAGAAAAGAGAAAGAAGAGTTAAGAATAACCTTTGCTTATATTTTGGTGAAGGCAGGTACTACAAAAAAAAAAAATGCCCTCTATAAATTTCTTTAAAAAAACAATCCCAGAAGTAGATAGAAAAATACTACTGAAAAAATTTTTTTTTATTTTTTCTATTTTTAATGATAGCGATAGTATTTATTTTCCAAAAAGGTTTACTTTTTCAATAAAGCTATTTCATCTAAGCAAAATAATGGAATATTATGCCTTAATTGACTCTGGTGCATCAGAGAATTTTATAAACACTACTAAATTAGGGAAATAAAACTCATTACACGAAAATAAAAAACACTAATAGAGGTCGAGACAAATAATGGAAAAAAAATTAGCGAAAAAAATATAGAAGACTAATAACGATGTCGAAATAATCTTCAATGACCACTACGAGAAAAAAACCTTTATCCTATAGACTATACATACGCGGATATTATACAAAAACTTATATGACTGAAAATGGATAACCCTAAAATAGATTGGAATTAAAACTGTCTAAATTTTTGCTCCAATTTCTACAAATTAAACTGCTATAAAAATTAATATGTCAATGCTATATTTTCTGTTCCCATAGATACCTCGTAGATAGAAATTTGTGAAAGCAACCCCCACTCCTGTGATCACGAAACTGACTATTTTTCAAGGGAAGAAAAAAACAATACAAATAGTGATCCGGAAAGTCACGCTGTCGCAGAACAAACTGGCGAAGAAAACCCAGAGGATGACGTATTAACAAAATTCTAAAAAAAACCATTTACCAGTACTCTGAGATTAAAGTGCAAACACGCTTCCAGAACACTGATAATTTGACTGCACTATTGATGCAAATGCTGAATTCAAGCCATATTCAGGACTGATATACCAGATAAACGGGCCAGAATTAAAAGAGCTAAGAAAATATCTAGGCGAAAAAATAGAAATGGGATTTATACAGCTATAAAAATCCCCGTGTGGTGCACCAATAATGATTTCAAAGAAAAAAGACGATAGTCTAAGACTATTCGTCGACTATCTTAGACTTAATAGTGCTACTGTGAAAAAAAAATACCCTCATCCAGGTATTGAAGATACTATTGACAAGTTCAGAGAAGCAAAAATATTAATTAAGCGCTATCTGAGAAATGTATACAATTTTATGTGTATCAAACAATGCAATGAGTGAAAAACTGATTTTAGGTTCTGTATGAGCTACTCGAATATCGGGTAATGCCAATTGACCTAATGAATGCATCGGATAAATTTCAAAATTTTGCGAATACTGTTCTTATGAACTTTATATATGCAATAGCATATATTGAAGAAGAACGTATAAAATACGTTAGCTCAGTCTTGGATATGCTCTGGAAAAACAAAATATATATCTAGAAAGAAAATTTTGTTTTATACCCACAAAAAAGTGAAATTCTTGGGCCATTTTGTATCTGATGACAGTATCGAAACAGATAAAAACAAGTTAAAAGATTTGAAAGAATGGATGGTTCCGAGCTTCCAGAATATAATTCAAATATATATGGGATTTTCAAACAATTAAATAAAATTAATCCCAGAACTTTTAAATCTGTCCACTCCAATAAAAGCTTAATTATTAATACAAAGCTTTAGTGGAGTGAGCAAGCCGATTGAGCATTTATACTAAATATTTAATATTAACATGAACTGAAATTTTAGAATATCCAAATTCTGATAAGGCCTTTATATTATAACTGAATCTTCTAATTATGCTATCGGGGCTGTTTTTTCGATTGGCTAATTTTAATGTTTTATATAGACCAATTAGTAGACTCTAAAGAGTCTTAGTGTTTATAGCAATATATTGGAAATAATCAGCTATCCAATGATATGCTTTGTATTGTATTTTGTTGGTTAATTCATACTCTAATTGGAAGCAGTTAATATATTGGCTGAAATGACAGTACGCAATTTCAGCAATGCCCAAATGTTTCATTTACATATTTTTATAGGTTATTTTATTTAAGTATAAATAGCAGGTAATTTATGAATTCTTTTGAATCTCTCTTTCCTTAGCTTTAATTTTAGAACTTTTCTTAAATAAAACTGCTTTTACTTGACACTTTTCATTTGGTGGAGAACCAGGGTAATTACTTACTGCCTATCAATTATTTATTCTTTTTAATTTCTAGCCAAAAAATTTTCGAATCCTAAAAAAAAAAAAAAAATAACGAATCCAGGATTCATTTAGCTTTTATTTATTCTCATAACTTTTATTATTGAATCCACAATTTGAAATGTCTGACGTCTCTATCCAAGGCACTGCTGAGCAGCTCAGCACTGCAGAAGCTCTATTAACCAGCAAGGAAACTGAAATAACTGAGCTCAGAAACCAGCTCATCCAAGGTGAATCTCAGTTCCAGAGCGCCGCCGAAGAACATCAGGAAGTTCTTGCCAAGTTAGAAGCCGAATCCAAAAAGAACAACGAACTGATCCTGCAAATGACTGTCATGGAAAACACTATGCTCAAGCGTGAGATGGAGCTAGTCAAGCTGAAGGCCGAACTCTACGAACGAATCAGCATTCTTCAATCAGGAACTGCTACTCATGAACTTACAGCTGGCGCTAGTGGAAATG
>LSSN01002545.1:0-11140 GCA_001970855.1 Smittium culicis | reverse complement strand
ATAAACTAATATTATACAGTATATTAGATCAAAACTTCTGTATTACTATTATTTATCAATGATTTATATAAGAATATATACATTTTTATTATGTTTCGAGATATGTTGGTATATTTATTAATTAAAATCGAATGCTGATGCGATCCTTTATTTAATTATGAACTCATCTGTTGTTTCTGTGCTTATGAATATTTCAATATCAGAGAATAAAAAAATCTAAATCTAAAATTTATATGGAATAGCTATTAAGGACCTGGACCCAAAGCTGCAATGGTATGGAGACTCTAGTAGGTCGGAATGGAATTGGTTAAGAATAACTCTTAATAGTTTTTTAATTAATTATCTAATTATTATTTTCAATAAATTTCATAAAAAAAAATAAAATAAAAGCTATTAAGGGCTTTTTGAAGATATAAAAAAATGACATCTATTAATATACTGTTCTGGTACAACATTATTTGCGCATATGTGATATTACCTGAAGAGCAACTTAACTTGCCAAATACCATTTTTGTTAAATTATAGAAATTTAGAACATCCATACATCAAAACTTTTGCAATTTTTTTTTATCAATTAGCTAGCTTGAATTCTTTGTTGTTATTAATATTTTTTTAAATCGCGTAATTTTTTTAGTATGATAGCAAAATTAGAAACTATAATCCAAAGTATGCTAAAAAATAGTAAATGTGGTACAGGGCATAAATCAGCTAATACCCTAATACAAACAATTCCCTTATCCAAATCACCAACTGCGTAATTAAAGATAATTGGTATGGATATTTCAACCGAAAGACTCACCCAGGTATTGCTTCAAGCAGTCTGGATGATTGAAGTTACAGGTAGTCATTGAATTAAACTTACTTCAACAAAATTAAATTCGTTGAGATCATAGAGCTTCTATTCAGAGCTAAAATCTAGCAGGATTAGTAAAAAATAGGATCCTACCCAGACGTATCACTTATTAACCTGGCTTTCAAACAATAAGCATCTAAACAGCTGAGGTCTGTATGCTGTCTGACGCCGGACTTGTGCACAGAGGTTTTCCAGGACCGTAATCAACGACTCGGTTCCAACTGATTCTAGATGGTCCTCCTCTGGAATCGCTGTCCTCGGAGTCGCTAATCGTTGCCTTCACTATCCCAGACCAAGAATATGTATAGACGTGTGGTATACTATTATAGTTTACTCTTGCAAGTACGCTACTTGACCCTTTCCCGTCCAACGCATTTTGAAAAGAACAAACTTTTGATTCGTTTATGATTTATAGGTAGATTAATAATTTGCAGCTATTCAGAAACAGACCAATGATTGAAATATCCATGGAATTACAGTATTTTAATTGAACACAATTCTCTATACTTTGTACGCGAAAAACAGTCTACCGTCGATGAAAGGGTTAAGCTCCTAAATCTCTGCAGGTTATTATACTCTTTGGAGTTGTAAAATAGGTTATTTTAGTGTTTCACTTTATATATTAAGCTAAATCAGACAAATCATAATCTTTATTAAACCTTTAAGAAGATGTTGTCGATTATTCAACTGTCATAATTTGCCAACCAAAACCCAAGTAAATAAATTAATATACAATATCTACTTTTTATTAGTTATGCAACTTTTTCAATCCAATAAATTCTTATAATTGATTTTTTTAACTTTTTTCATCCAATAAATATCGTATTTTTTTTCTTACCCAATTATAATACTTTTCTGATATAATACTATTGGCCGCATAATAGTTTAAAAGAGATCTACGAGTTATAATCACGTGTAGAAATAATCTGTTAAATTCAATTCCAATAGCATAGATAAAGCCATTCATGTAGCGAATAAATGTGCTGATATTTAACAAACCGCCCATTTTACCATCAGCTTTTTTACTGCAGTTATTATTTTATTGTATCCATTTTTCACGTTCAGTATAAAAAGTTTCAGGCTCACAGTTACCTCTTTTTTAACTTTATTAATTCAATTATTATCACAGCTACTATTAAAGCTTAATATCACACTGTCCCAAAACCAAAAAGAACTAAAAAGCGTTACCTAAATGTCAGTTAAGAGCGAGCCTACCCTTCTTCAAAACGAATCCATTGAGTGGGTCAAGTACGATGGAATCGAGTACTACACCAGATTATATAATCCTATAGACTCGCCCGCAATTGCAAACCTGATAATCGTCCATGGATTTGGCGAGCATTCAGACAGATACGAGCCTTTGGCCAGATACTTCTGCAAAAACAACTTCAGAGTCTTAGCCTTCGATATGAAAGGTTTCGGCAAAACCGGGCGCAAACAAGGTCAGCTTGGCGGTATTGGTCAATTTGACAAAGTTTACAAGCAAATCAATCACTTTGCAAACACCTTGCTACTACAAAAGTACTCAGATACTTCCAAGCTTTTTATCTACGGTCACTCGATGGGCGGCTGCATCGTTCTCAACTACTGTGCTGTTCCTGAATACGCGTCTTCTATCAGTGCTGTCATCTCTTCTGCTCCAGCTCTCAAAGTCGACCCATCAGCTATGCCCCCTGCAATGCTTGTCTCTGTACTAAAAGTCGTCTCCAAATTTTTGCCCAGCATCCCAGTTTCCAGCAATATCAACCCTGCAGATCTAACTAGCGATCCTGTTGAACTCGAGAAATACAAGCAATCCTTCTACAACTACAACCTGACCAATATCGGCTCAGCCGGCTCAATGCTCGACGAAGGCGATGCCTGCCGTCTTATCAAAGCTAAATCATACACCGTTCCTTGCCTAGTTGTTCACGGCAAAGGCGACAAAGTTACCTCTTCACAAGGCTCAATTGAGTTCTATGATAACCTACCCGCCTCGCTCGACAAAAAACTGATTATTCACGATTCTAACTTCCATGAACTCCATAACGAACCTGAATTCAAAGACATTGTTTTTGATCAATATTTGGACTGGTTCAAGTCACATATCTAAGTGTGTATCCCACCTAAAAAATGGCTTCAAAAAAATTAACGTTTATTTTCATAACCTCTTTTTCGCACTTTTATTCCCTTTTTTCTTTCATTTCCCTTTTTCATCTGCAGTCTATCATCTTTTTTTTTTTAATTTCTTTACTGGATTTTTGTAAGTTACTCGTAATATATAACCAATCTTATTACGATACTAATATCTTTTTTTTTTATTCCAATTTAATTTTTTATTAATAAATAAACAGAAAAGCAAATGTTACAAATATAATTATAAAATATATAAACATACACACGTTTTAAATGTTTAGTAGTTTTGAGCTTTGATTTTTTTTTTTCCATTCCAAATATGATGCTGAATGAGTAGGCTTGGTTACTACTGGCGGTGTCATCGGCGGTGTCGCAAACCATTTAATCCTACCCAATTTGTCTAGTGGAAAACTTTTTACTATCTCTGGATCGATATCACTTCCGGCATTGTTATTCGCGCTGTTTATATCAATACTTTTGGCTTCTCCCTGTCTCAATTCGCTATTGATGGTCACACTACTATTTACATTCTGACCTTTGATAGCAATGCTGTTTATGTTCCCACTAGAGTTTCCATTTTGAACACCGTTAAAATTTCTAGCCTGGTTAGCGTTTGAGTGACTGAAGTTGTGACCATAATTGATGTTATCTCTACTAGGATGTTGACTCTCTATCCCTGATATATTATTTTGTAAACTGCCATTATTTATATTATCTGAAGAATTAAATGGGGCCCTACTTTGCAAATCCATTTTGCCATCGAATCTATCGCTTTCCTGTGTGCTATTTGGCCTAGCGCGTAATCTCATAGAGTACCCATTGACATTGTTAGCATCGCCTGAATTCGAGTTTCCAGTAGTGCTGCCATTAGGAATGGTTGGGTATGTTTGCCAGTTACTAAATATATTGCTATTAGAATTGCTGTTACTACCGATCATTTCTACGTTATTAGAATTCGTAATGTTGCTTTTATTAGTAAAATTTCCTTGATTTACATATGTATCTCTAGACACATTATTTGTATTGTTTAAGATACCTGGTTTCGAAATTAATAAAATAAGTGAAATTAATAAAAATCTAAAAGAGGAAATCTGTAGCATTTTCTGGATGTGATAAGCTAAATAATTACCTATATGATTTTGATGATGTGGATTTAATTGCATACTATGTGCATTCATAGTTAATGGGGGAGCAATATGATTTTGGCTATTAGGATCTACCTTTAATCCCGAAGAATGGGCGCTATAGTTAGAGGGATTCATTATTAGACCATTATAATTTGAGGAAATTGGGTTTCGATTATATGGACCATTGTCAAAGCTGCCATTTCTAGAGTTTTGCTCAGAAACGTAGCTTGAAGGCCTTAAATTACTCATTGGGCTGTTATAACTTGCAAGCGAGCTCCCTGAAAATAAAGATAGGTTCAATTAGTAATTAATAAATGATATAAATTTGATAAAAAGAGTATAGGATAATAGCTTTATAAGGAAATATGAACAAGTTATAATTACTGGATGATTCGAGCTGCGAGTTGAAATTAGATGGCTGTAAGAATGAAGGTATTTGCTTGTTTATATTTGTTTGAAAAGAGGCTAGCTCAGCTAAATTTTCCAAGGAGTTTGAAGTATTCAATTTCTAATTTATCGATGCAATAAAGACAATCAGTAAAATAGAAATATAAAAAAATAAAAAAAGGCGGTGTGATTACATTTTCAGGATTATTGGTATAATCGATAGATTTTAATTTTTTTCGAGGGCTATCAGAGCTATTTTGAATATCATTAGCGAATATAGATTTTAATTTTTTGATTGATCTAGGGTTTCCGATACTTTCTGGGTAAGGGAGTATAGCGTTAAGTTGTTGTATTTTTTCGGGGGTAACAGATTCAGGCCAAATTGAGGGGAGGCTTTTAATTACAGAAAAAATTCTACCAGGCTCTGTGTACCTACTTTCGAGCAAATAAACACAGGAGTCAATTAATGATAAGTCGGGAAAATCAGGGTTAGAGGCTTGCTGGGGGTATAATTTTTTTAATTCAGCAGGGTAACCAGTGGTGTATAGATTTAAAGGCAAAACAAAACACTTTCCGATAATTTCTGAGGAATTGACGCTTTGAATTCCACTAGATTTGAAGACTTCATTTTTGTAAAATAGTTGGTTTATTTTATGTACAGTTTGCCATGAGTGTAAAAACCAACACAATAGCACGCCAGTTTCGGAAGTGCTATACAAGTAAAAAAGTATATATAGTTAGAAATGGAGTTTAAATTGTTTTATGAAAATTCAAAAAAGGAAAATAAACATTAGTACGTTTTATTTTTCCATATTTTATAGATATGACCAACCAATGGGCCAAATTGGTTAATATTATTTTTGACATGTATGAAGTCGCCATTTTCAAGAACTTGGCCATTGATGGTTAAATGATAAATTTCTTGATGCAAGTTTGGATCAAGATGTTCAAAGTTATATTTTACTCTTTTTGGTGCAGGAGTTGCTTTTTTAGGAGTGTTTCGAGCTTTTGAATTTCTTAACAGGTATGATTCCGAGCTTTCGTTTTGGAATATCAAAGAGTTATCGTTGTTTTTCCGAGTTGGTGTTGAATGGCCTGATGCATTCTGACTAAGATTGCTCATAGTTTTTATAGTTAGAATAAATATAGAATTCCTTATTGATAATTATTTAGACTGTATGGCCTTTTATAATAAGCGCGGAAGTTTCAATTTGAAGATTTAAAAATGCGACGATTTAAAGTTGGTTTTTTGTGCAATAAAGTATTAAGCTAATCGAATATCATAAAAGAGAAAAATGACGGGATTAAAAATATAAAGTTTGCTTGCAGTTATCAAGTATGAATCAATCAAGTGAAACGAGATGTAAACTTGAAAAATATTGATTTATTACTAAGAGCCTAAAGTAATAACTAAAGAAAGTTATTTATAGTTCACTTTTTGCCTAACAAGAAATTGATAAATCTAATATACGATTGGCTGTTTTTTATATGTATTCGTATATATATCCAATAAGCGCTCTTTATTCTTTGGTGCTAATTCAATAGCTATAAAGGAGAAGCATAATTGAAAAGCGCCAGCGAATAATAAACAGATGAATAAACTACTACAAACAATACCAATTATACTGCGATCTTTCAACGTAAAATGCTTTTAAAATTGAATGATTTATCTGACATTTCAGCACTAACTGTGTAAATGCTATTAAACTATAGTAAGTTGATGAAATGTAATATTAGAAATTTTAATTAAACTTTAGAGTTCAAAAGATGAAGTTTAAGCTAGCTTCACATTATCAAAAGTATCATCACTAAGGTTTAAAAGGCTATGGCGCGGCACTTAATTAAACACTTGTCTAAACTTGTATATTATGATAACGTATAGCAAAAAGTACGCGTAACTATGTCCAATAGATTTCAAGCAGTTTCGCGGTAGCATTAAAAAAAGTCGCAAATTCTTAAGCACCAATGATTACAGCCAAAACAGAATGCAGATTAAAGGTATCAACTATTCGAAAAAGATGATTGGTTGAAGAACGTATTTAGCTTCGTTTGGTTGGTTGAGGATGATTTGGATAAATCTGATCCAATGCAGAACGAGTTCGGGATGACCAATGGGGCTTGTGGGTTAAATGGTTCGGCTACTAGAACCAGCTCAAAAGGAAGCAAATCGATTGTACTCAGCCCAAAACTACCACAGCGATCAGTCTTTGATACAGCTTCAATTTCCTTGAAGTGTCGCTGATCGTTACATATCATCAAGTTTTGGCCATTTCTACCGTCTGTACAGTTTCCTTCTGACTCCTTAATTATATCTTTATCACTGCGCTCTCTAAATTCCTTCGATTCATCTGATTCTGTTGCTATTAAAATTTCTGCCTTTGGCAAATGTTCAGATTCCATTTTTTTTAAGTATCGGGATTCCTTTTCTCGTTGCGGCTCCATAATCATCAATGCAGATCTTTTGGTTGAGATCTTAATATAAAAAGC
The DNA here is from genome assembly GCA_001970855.1 of Smittium culicis. NCBI lineage: Eukaryota > Fungi > Kickxellomycota > Harpellomycetes > Harpellales > Legeriomycetaceae > Smittium > Smittium culicis. The sequence goes on along the minus strand of LSSN01002545.1, from coordinate 4,171 downwards.
TATCTGAAAATCTCCTATAAATACAAGGTTTAAATTTTTAAACAGTCAATGATGTGTCTGTAATTCCAAGCTTTATAAAATGAAAATTACGTTTTAAAATATTATAAAAGCAAAGTCTTAATATCTTTAGATAATATGATACAAGCACTTACTTTTCGTAAGAATGTCGACTTTCATATCCTTGCGAATTGCTTGTCTTATCTTTTTTTCCAAGTGAGGTTGGATGCACAGCAATATTTTCTATTTTCCAAATTCGTATTCATTTAGTAACACACCTAATTTTGTATTTTAATAAATATATTAAATTATTCGCTGGCTAAGTATTAGTAACCTGGAAAATAGAGTCGTTAAACCAATCTCGATCGGATCTCCGTATATACACCAAGCTTGTTATTGAGGTTGTAGAAGTAAGTCTGAGAATGTTCATTATACGATCATACATTGTAGTCAGTTTGCCATATGACTCCCGCTCATTAAACAAAAACTGAAAATATACACCCAAAAATAATAGCTCCTGCTAATTCCTCTTTGAATAATTTTCTTCAACTTTATATACGAAATCAAATAATAAAAATATCTATAGTTCCGATAACTCCGCATTTATTGGCTAATCTCTTACCAAATGCACAAATAACATTTCGCCTTGAAAATTTACTTTTTAGCCCAGCTATAATATTGCTCTTCAAGGCTTAAAAACTACTAAACGCTCTGACTTTGGTTTTTTTTTTTTTTGTTTTTAAAAACTCAACAAAATGTATTTTCGGCCAGTATAAATTTCTTGTTCTCTATTTGATGATAATCTCCTCTAAAAAAAAATCCATCATTTCACTTTAAGTTGTGTAAATTAAAATTTGAACTCACCTAACCTCTGCAGGCAGTGATTATAATCAAAATAAGAAGCCTCTAATAAATCAATTAACAATAGGAAATTATTTGAATTTATATCTCTTTGTCACGACTCGACATACTTATGAGGTTTATCAGTGACGATTGTATTGATATGTAAATAAAAGTTACTATAAAATATAAAAAAAATCCTGTTGCAATGCATAGCCCTCCAGCAAAGTACTAAGCTGTTTTATTTATATAGCTTCATAATGGTTTGGTCATACTATGTATTGGCGAGGATTCCATTGTAGTATAAAATGGGATAAGGCAATAGAAAATTCTGATAAGTAGACACTATTAGCCATGCCAAAAATGAAATGTATGACTTAAAGCTTAGCAGTTTATCTAAAAAAAAAAAAAACTTCGTTTGCGCTATTATTTTAGCTAGATTACTCTTTTTAGCTTAATTTGAAATGTTTAAAAAATTTTTTTAATGATATTTAATATAAGTTAACAATTTACTCTCCAAAAAACAAAGCTACATTTTATTATTTCACTGTAAACTGTATTTTCAAAATTATTAATAAGAAAAATACTTAAATTCAAATAATATATTACTAGCATGACTTACTGTTGATATAGCAACATAAAATTTCCATTCTTAGATGAGCCCTCACTACGATAAGGTCCAATTTATTCATACGCTTGCCCTTGAAACTTTATTAATGTTAATAATTCATGCTGGCGATGTATAACACCGGCTTCAGAATCAAACAAAAGTAACTTTACACTTTCTCGAGTTAATTAAACTCTCGATGTACAAAACTTTCTCTCGTGGTCAGGTATTTTGATATTTTAAATTTTTTTCGCTTAAAAATTATCCAGCTCTCAGCAGTTTAAAGCTAAACAATTCAACTTTTGTAACCATGTTTTTGACCAACTACATTGCTACACTCAGTTTAACTTTCAGCCTGATATAGGGAATTCTTGAATTTCTAAGATGATTAGTTATTCAAATATAATTGATAATTCAATATCTTTATTTGCGAATTTTGCGCTAAGGTAACTCCGCTTAGTTACATTATCGAAATGTAGCCATGTTTTTTGTGGGAAAAAATTTTAATATTATGAAAAGAAAATATAGCGCTTATGTAACATCAATTAAAACTCGCATAGCTATTTTTGAGGTCAGAGTCAAATTCAATGAATTAAGTTTTATAAATTTGAGTTATGTTTAAATTATTTGAAGAAAAACAGTGCGAGGTCCATAAATTCTATCAAGATTCGTATTTCCAGAAAATAAGAGATATTCTGACATTCTAAAAATTTCTAAACCATTATAACTTTGAAGCACTAGTATTTTCTCAGTTTTGTTTTAATTATAGATATTGTAAGTCAGAAGTGATATATTAAAGGAATATCCTATAATTTCTTGCCTAGGCTCTAGCATAAAGCATTTGATTACCCTACTAAATATCCCAACATCATTCCCTTTATTTCAAATGGAAATCAATTTCCCATAGATATTAAAGTTAAGACAGATCCCCCGGATAGATAAAAAACAAGCCTTTGTTTCTTTGGCATATACGAATATAAACTTGCTTTTCATATGTTTTCTAATAAAATTTGAGTAGTGATATTAAAATATATATTCTAACTAGTATAAAGAGAGCTCTTGAGTTTAGTTTGAAGATAATTGCCTGATAGAAGGGTATCCGTAGCTAATCCGCTTTAATCCACAAATAGCAGCATTTACACCTCTTTTTAATTACAAAAAGCAATGCTTTAAATGAAAAGAGTACCCCTGTGCCTCGAGTGGCTGATAGAATCTAATTATTTTTACATTTTTTCTTTCACTCTATAATTTGTCACCTACTTTTTCATGCTGATTTTGGTTAGATGACGATAATTTATATCATACTATTCACACTATTCGATCCGTTTATTGCTATGATATAAAAGGTTTCTAGAAAATAAAAGCTTTAAAACGATTGTTTATATTGTGTGAGATTTTTTCGAGAAGCGTAACTTTTCATATTAAATATTCCCTTCACTTAACCCATCCCAGCCCAACACTCTTGAAATAATTTATGATTTAAAACCAAATTTATTATTTGGTGTTTTTTTACAATATATTAATACTTTTTAAGGCCTTGGATTTTAAGTATTAAACTGAACTCAGTTGGCTATATTTGGTAGACCAAAATTAGTCTACCGCCCAGGAAAGGGTCAAAATATTATTTGGGATTTAAATTCGATTAGAATAAACTAACAAGGATTCGGAGGACAGCGATTCCAGAGGAGGACCATCTAGAAACAGGAGGAACCGATTCGTTTAGCACAGTCTGAGACATTATCTGTGCACAAGTCCAGCGTTCGACAGCATTACGGAACTCAGCCGTTTAGCAGCTTATAGTAGGAGAGTCAGGTCGATCATTCCCACGTTTGGGTAGGAGCCTATTTTTTATTAATCCTGTTAGATGTAGGCTCTGACTAGGAGCTCAATGATCTCAACGAATTCAATTTTGTTGGAACGAGCTTAATTCAATGACTGCTTGTAACTTCAGTCATCCAGCCTACTTGAAGCAATGCCTGGGTGGATCTTTCGGATGGTAGATTGATCCCATTTCCCTTTAGGTACGCAGCCGGTAGACCGGCAGAGGAATTTATTAGTATTAGAATATTAGTTTTTGTATGCCTTGCACTGAATTTCTATTTTTTTAGTTTACTTTACTATATAGTTTCTTTTATTGTAATCTTACCAGTAAAATTCCGCGAATAAAAAAAAGTTTGTGAAAAAGCTAAATTATATCGGCGCGAATTCTTTGGATAAGCAAAATATCAGCTATAAATAATTGGCTAAAGAAACATATAATCACAAACTAAAAAAATTTATATTTAAGTCAGTTGGATATTACTAGGAATATGTGATTTAAGATGGATTCATCAACCTTAATTTTAAAATATAGTAATTAATTTCATCTTATTAATAGTAAAATTTTAATAGACAAAGATTACAAATAATCAGGAACTGATGTATTTTATATTATTTTAATTAAAATACAATAGTGTTTAACACCTGTATTATAGTTTAGATTCTCCAAAAATTTATAGATAAGGCGTAAATATATATCGTTATATAAATGAATTTATTCTATAAAAATAAATACAGCTTTTGAGCAATATAATTATTTCAGATATTTTATTGAATATAATAATTGGTTTTGAATCAGAACCTAGTGCAAAATTGCTTGATAAAATTATTAAATAAACTTCAGGATGCATAGTAAAAATAGAGCTAGAATTATTTAAGCGAAATAAATGAAGGTTAAAAAGTAAATTA